>NDFZ01003629.1:0-18570 GCA_002192655.3 Mamestra configurata
TGATTTTGCAGTGTGCGATTGTATATTTAGCAGATTTTTTATTTCAGATGAGATTATTTTGCCGAGTTCATATCTTAACTAATATTTATTAACAAGATGTAAAATTGTTTTGTAAAAGGTAATCTTGGAAAGTTCTTATACGATTATCTGATAAGCCAATCGCCAGTTGCTTGTCGTTTTAAAAACGCAATGTTCCTGTAAAATAGGTCACATGAGCGAATCCGCAGAAAAAAGCTTTAATAATATTCAAAGCAACGATGTCGTCAGTATCTTCCTGTACCTGTTCTAATTTATTTAACACTTTACGTACACACATGTACAGAGGTAGGTTTTCTCTACCAGTCAACTTCAGCAGTAATATTCTCTTGGTCACACTATAACTTGAGAACGGCTTGACCGATTTGACTAATTCTTTTGATGTTTTGTTCGCCAGATTACAAGGAAGATTTAAAAACAAAAAATAGTAGTAGTAGGTAGGGTAATGTGGGTAGAGAGGTAGGTATGTATGTATGTAAGTAGGTAGGTAGGTAAGGAAAGTAGGGTAGGTACGTACGTAGGGTAGGGTAGGTAACGGTTGACGGGAGGTGACGGGAGCGAAGCCACGGGCACAGCTTGTTTTCAATATAAATAACTTCTGTTAGACATTTCATACATATGTAGCCTTCTACTTCCGTCGATCAATAAAATGCGACCTTCTATAACAAATGCGTCCGCTCTCATACTACTAATGAATAATCGACTGCATACTAGATATTCAATATTAATGTGGGAGCACAAGCCTGGCTTGCAGCCATTAGTTTTATGTCAAATGACGCCCCTGGATTATAAAAGGCGGTTTCGTATGTTTATAAATTCTTTTTATATTGATTTGGAAGGTTCAGCGTGGAGAATATAAATGAAAGTGCTTGTCATATTTGCATTTTGAAGTGAATTATGTAGAACAGATGGACACAGTAATCATTCTCAATCTTTTGACGGGTTAACAAAACTCAGTTTTGGCGTTTTGGTAACTTTTAAATTCTTTACAGTATTCCAAAAATAAAGTATACAGTGATAGTCGACTCCATATACAAAGGCAACCTTACTTCAAACTTGGGTTGTGCCAATGTCCATCTGAATCCGTTGAGTACTTTTTGCGTGTAAGAGTAGAAAACAAACAAACATCCATCAATCCATTTTTACAAACTTTCGCATGTATAAGATAACCACATTTACCAGAGAGCTCGTGGTTAAATAATAACAGCCACACGGGTCGCCCTTCAAGGTCAAACAACGCTTGCCAAGGTTGGTCTGTGGATGGGTGACCATCTTAATATACCGAGTTTAAGAAGAAAGCGCGTTAAGCCGTTGCTCCCGGCAGTCATTAGTAGATCTTTGGCAGTCGTTACCGATTGTCAGAAGTCAGTAAATCTGACTCCAGTCTTGCCAAGAACTACCGTGTTACCCAGTTAAAGGGTTGTGGAAGTCTGTTAGGCAGCCGCTCCACGTAAAATACTGGTATCCGGTTTGACTGGAATTCGACCTCAATATAGTTGGGAAAAAGCAGGCAGATGATAAATCACATTTACGAGAAAAGACATGGCAAATTACGCAAGTACGACTACGAATTTCCTTATTTCAACGAGTGGTTGGCACATACGGGTGTGCACTGTCACGTAATTATCTACACTTATAATATTATGAAGAGGAAAAATTTGTATTTTTGTTTGTAATCAATAAACTCAAAGACTACTGGACCGATTTCAAAAATTCATTCAGCAATAGATAGCTACATTATCAGCGAGTAACATAGGCTATATTTTATCCCCGGACTCCCACGGGAACGGGAACTATGGGCGTGAAACCGCGTGACGTCCGCTAGTTTTGTAATATATTGTCGCACCGCGCGTCGCCTCGTCCGTTGACTATTTGGGAATTTTGAGTGAAAAGAAACCCATTAATTAAAAGTGAGTTTAAAAAAAATTGTGATAGTGACAGCTCGTACTTTTTGCACTGCCAGACTACAAAATACTTCGGAAAAGTATAAATTTTATTAAAGATTACGCTTGAAAATAGACTTTACAGAGGTCAAGTATATTAGTAAATCTTTGGAATCCGTAGAATTATTAACTAAACTCAGAAAACAAATTAAAATGAATAACTACACCTTTAAAACAGATAAGTATTTGGAAAGACAGCTGCATCTTTTATTTGAAGTGACTCAGAAAATAATCTGCGCGGTAAGTGCGACGACCAATTTTCTAATTATAACTGCTGTGCTGGGCACATAAGGGTGCACACTGACGTGTTATTATTTTGCGATATAATACATTTATTTAACGCCTCGGCGGCTAGCCGCGTGACCGACGATGTAGGGTTGGGAGAACGAAATGAAATATTTTTTAAATTCTTAGAAAATTTCTAACTGTTTGAGTTGTAGGGCTGGCAAGTACGGAGTTTTGTGGAAGCGTTTTAAGCATCTGTTCACTTTTTTTGCGATTGGAGGAGTAGGCATTTTTAGTTATTGAAACATCACTTTGTGTTTAGTTGTGCAAACAAACCGTAAAAAAAAACTAAATTTTTATCACTTACAATTTGTTTTTCCGACAACTTAAATCAAACCACACTGTCAAAACGAAATACGTTGAAAAAAAAACTTTAATTTCCGGCACACACAAAGCTCATTCCGAACCAAAACAAATAACCAAACAAAACTTTAATAATCAAAGCCCAAATACATTTTCCTATTCATACACACGCAACGTCAAAAGCAATTCTCATTCAACATTTCAACTGAGAACTAATAAAATAACCGCACCGCAAAAAACGCAATTCGTATAATATTCTCATCGCGCCAACCCTAATTGGACTGGCGTACGTACATTATTAAAACTGTCGACCGGCACTGTAGATGCAATGCTATCGAAAATAAATAGCGACATCGCTATGCGGAATATTCAAGTTATTTTTGTAATTACTCCACGAGTTATGATAAAATGGTTTCTAGGATTCCTTCGGCGAGGGTTCTTATTGCTTGTTTACTGGCTAGGTTTTCTGTAAAAACAGCAAATAGTAATTTTAGCGTTCAGTCTCTGATGTTGTACTTCAAGTGAACATTTTGGGTATTTTTTTTTTGACAGCTGTCTTTTTAATGTAGTAGTTAGATATCCTTAGAGTAATTTTAGTTTTTCTTAAAGCTGGCCTGTTTTAAAATTGTCTGTATTTAAGTTACAAATCTCACATTTTTCTTGTGGACAAAAATTAAGCATTAAAAAATATAGCACAAATTTTGAAGCCAAAACTGTTTCAGAGATTAAAATTTTAAAGTTAATGGTAACAGTTCAAAACTTAATTTACGTTAAGTTCAAGGCATTAACATTAATCTGTTATCTTCAAAGCGGTATGAACATAATTCAGGCAATTTAACAAATTAGAGCAGTAGGCTGAACCACGTGCCATTTTGGGTAGAGTAGTACCCGAAATTAAACTCAAAAACCTGCTGACAAACGTAAGGGCTAAATCTTCGAAAACTCGCAAAGAGTAAGTATATTTCTGCTATATTCATAGTGTGATTTAAGACCTAGTTACAATTTTCTTTCCCTGTATCTGGTCTTACATTATTATCAGTACCTGAATGACCAATTTTTTTGAGAAACGTTTTCTGAAAATGAAACCTAACTAGATCAGTTTATCGCCCCTGAAACCCCCTGCATACTAAATTTCATGAAAATCGTTGGAGCCGTTTCCGAGATTCAGATTAAATATATACAAGAATTGCTCGTTTAAATGTATCAGTTAGTCATACTGCTTCTGCGATAAATAGTGTGTATACCCTTTGTTGGAGATCCTTAATAAATAAACATATACCGTAAAGTGACATGGGATACTTTCTTGTTCCATTGCGTCAGTCAACCATCATGCTACTCGTATTTAAAGGTTTGCAAAAGTTGTCGAATCAATATTGTTTGCAAAAATGTCAAAAAATTAGAGCTGACACGAAAATTCCTACCACTATTTGGAGCAACTTAAGCTACAGTACTGTACAAAAAAACGTAACTTAAAACGTCACTATGATGTGAAAAAAAAAACCGGACAAGTGCGAGTCAGACTCGCGCGCCAAGGGCGATTCCGATCGCGTCTTGATTACCTACGGAAGTTTATAAACTATAAAAGCAAAATATAGCAGGTAAAATCGAAGGACAAACGTATCAATCGAAGATATATTCTTCAACCGAAAATATAAGTTTATAATCTTAAAAAAAAATACAGGATAAAACTATAAATTCCCCATTTTCAGACTTTTCCTGTACTTGTACTCTAAGATCTATCTTCTTGCCAAATTGCATGAATCTAGGTTAACGGAAAAATTTTGATTCCCTTGGGAGTGTCAAAATACACTTTTCTTGCGGCATAAACAGCCGTATCTTTTTCTTACGTTAACTTAAGTTTGGTTTTTTCACAGCTTCAAGGAACTGTAGACTTGAGTATATGGTTTTGGTATTTCAACTCGATACCTCCACGCGTTTCCAAGATACTTTATCTTGAGAACGCGTGGAGGTATCGGTCAGACCGACGGACAACAAAGTGATCCTATAAGGGTTCCGTTTTTTCCTTTTGAGGTACGGAAACCTAAAAACTTCAAGTTTTTGACAGAAGCTTGGCCTTATCGCCTCACCGCTGCTACCGTTAGAAAACCCTCATTGTGTGAATACAATTTTCAGCTGACATATTACTTAACATACCAAATCTTTCAGGCCACAACACATTCCTCACTACACTTAACAAGTCTGTCAACCTCGGAACCGCTCCCGCACTTGAACACAGAACACAGAGTTCTATTACTGGACAAGACAGTACGACAAACTCACGCAAATTCACACGTTTACCAAGTTCCGTTAAGTATAACTGCGCTCGCTTCAGAGGATATTGTCTAACTTACGCCAAGTGATGTGTTGTGTGGTCGAGAGTACATGTAGGTTTATAGTTTAGTTTCCACAATGAATTGTGAGTGAAGATCCGAATATGGGAGGCAAATATAATTCGGAACCTGAATGACCTGAGTGACGTACATGTCGTACACATTGATTAAATGTCATTGCAGATCTGAGAAATTACCTTCATCAAAACATTTTTTCTTCACAATCTAGAATATAATAAGCCTTTTAGGGATGGGAAATCATCAGATGACTTCTTCCGCTCTGTGTGAAGGGCGTGTCAGACTCTTACTGACTAAAACCCATCCGTGTTCCATCTAAAGCCTTTTGCGTTTCAGGGCCGCGGTGACTCTTTCGAACAAATTCCGCAACTAGAATATAAGCCTACGAGTACTAGTGAGATAATAAATCACACTGCTATACAGATCCACTACTGCTATATCCCAAGACGTCCTGCATATCACATACAAGGAGTGACAAGACAAGACAAGTCTCTTGCTCCTCAAGGCACTCCTTGATTGTATAATCTTAGACTACCCACTCCGCCTGTCTACCCAGTAACTACGCGCTTAAGGGAAGCCGTTGTGTTGGGGTCATAAATCTCTAGCTAGATTATCGACTACCTGTCTGGGAATAGGGGTAGTGCTGTGTGCTGGTTGTTTTTTTTTAAAGAAGCTGTTTGTTTAAAGCTATTGCTTCCGTGAGCTTATTTGATGGGCTAGTGTTTTCTTTCCATTGAGAAATTTTATTTTAAAGATTATTTTTTTTTATTTTGAGGGCTTTTCGCGGTATGCGAGGTGGCACAGGTAAAAGAATACTTGGAAGGACTTGGGGGAGGCCTTTGCCCAGCAGTGAGATAGCGTAGACTAAATAAAAAAATTAAAAAAACTTATTAAAATGAAAACCAACCGTTCATACATTAAAGGAAGAGACATTGATTTCCATGTTTCCTCACTGCGTGTGGATTATGATTGGTGAGCCCAAACTATCCCTTTGCTTATCAAAAGCGTCCACAACATAGAACATATTAGATTTTAAAATTATTTTTAATAAATGCCAACACACCGGATTCTTTTTTTTAAATTAATTCCTCGTGTTTAACCACCATCTCACCTGATGGTAAGCGATGAGAGTCAACGATGGAGTATGCTCGCCTATAATTAACCTACCCTTGACTATCGAAGCACATAAGGTATCGTACTTGACGGTAAGCGATGAAGTGGTCGACGATGGAACACGCTCGCCTAGAAGTACAGCCTATCAACTCTAGACTTAAAAACCCTAGGTTGTAACTATAAGAAAACACACTCTTCCGGCAAGGAATACCACTCCGTAGCTTTAAAAAGTGCGAAGAAAATATCCCTGAACCCTTTGCGCAAGTAAAACTCGTGCTTGGCAATTTTCTTTGTTAGCTAACCGTGTCGTGCCGCGTCGCAATGATTATTTACAAAACAAAGAACTGAACTAAAATGTTTTGAATGTGCCTCGATATGCCGTTAATGGTTATCTACGTAATGTAGACTGCTGATTAAATATACTTTATGGATTATGAATTAGATTATGTTTTGTTTATCCATTGTTAGAGTTGAACTTTAGTGTGGTGGGTAATATGGGGGTTAAATTTAATATTTTGTTTCTTATTTAAAATCAATAGGTATAATAGTATGAGATAACCGACCATGAGCAAAAAGTAAAAAAATAAGGCAAAAAAATAAACACAAAAAAACCCGACCATTTTCTTACTTATATTCTTTTACTATTTTCTTTATTTTTATCAATGAAATGAAAAAATATTTTTTTATTTTATTATTTAAATTTAAATTTATTATTTATTTTATTTATTAACTGCCTCCCAACAGTTAATAAATGCTTTTTTAAAAAGAAAAAGAAAAGTTCTTTGGAAAAAGAAAAGTTAGATTTTTGAAAAAATAATAAATCAATCATTGCGCAAGACAGCAGCCAACGAAATACAGACAGAAATCCGGTAGGTGTTTATTTATAAAGATTTAAGAATTCACATCGGCAATAAAAATTAAATTATTAAAAAAAAAACGCTCCCCTACCGAGAAGTCAAATTAAATTCCTCAAAAAAAAAAATACCCAGGTAAAAACCAATTTCCAATTAATGGTGGCAACACTCGTAGCAATTTGACGTTCAATTTAAAAGCTTTGATGTTACTAAAATGTTTCACGGAGCTACTGTGTTGCAGATTAGCGGATTGTGGGGAAAAAAAGCCATTTGCACTCCTTCATTCGGGGATCAGCTCTATTGAGAGTAAAATGAGACGATTTAAACGATTTGTTGAACGTTGAGATGAAAGGAATAGGTATGTCTTTGGCTTCCGATGTTACTGACTTTCTGATGAGGAAAGTGTATTGAGCCATACTTGAAAGCTTCTTCAATTATTTGTGATCGTTTCGTTTTTTCTTCGTAATTTTTGACAGCAAAAATCTAATTATTTATTTTTGGACAGCTTTCAAAGTTAGAACTCAAAATCAAAATCAAAAGTCATTTATTCAAATCAGGCTGAGTGCCAGCACTTTTTGAACGTCAAAGTTCTACATAAAGACAGTCCCCCGAAACGCCCGCCCGTCACCACTTCCTAGTGTTGTAGCTGGGAAGAAGAAGTGGCGCAACAAACTCCCCAGCAACACATCTGTCTGTTAAGTTTTAAACAGTAGTATGCAAAGTATTTTACAATACATGACACAGAAAATAAAATATTCAAACTGTAAATCAGATTAAATGAAATTAATTGACACTTGGTAGCTAGCACACTCCATCAGAAATAGACAAACTCAAGCATTAACAAGTAAACCAAACTAATTATGCCTGGGCATAAATGGTGTGCCCGCTTGCTTACACGTGCAATAGTATAGTCTAACAATAGGATTGTGACTGGAGCCACAAGTGATGAACTAGAACCAATATAATACTAATAATAAACAGTAATTTAACATTATAACAAAAATAATAATTTAAAAAAAATACTATGACCATCAAGACGACCAGTCACCACAAGCAGCACTCGTTCACGAGCATAACGCAAAGATCAGCCATTACCGCCCTCGCCATGTTTGAGGGAAGGAGGTAACCCGACCCCCGACGCTACCGCAAGCAGTGACATCTAGGGGAGCATGACGAACTTGCCGGTTGATCAGCTTGTTTATGAATCAAGAAGGTGCTGATCCCGGTCGAAATCTAACCCAAGTCGGCGAATCGTGACAAACTCCAGCGCTCAAGCCAAAGTTAGTTGCAGAACACCGTGTGGTAATGGTCACTAAGAGTGTCATATCTCTCCTTCTGGCCCAGGGCTTCCATGAGGATTACCACACGAAAAGAAAAAAGGTCATAGTCGGCGTGTCAATTACACGTACATTAAAATTTCTAATAATAGTAGCATGTTCTGTATGGTGACGGACGTAAAAGAATAGCATCATCCCATCAGTTCTCGTGGGTGTCGTAAGAGGCAACTAAGGAACTCACCAGAGAATGGGCAGCAACATTCTCTGTGCATTGCAACACCTAAACTGCGATCGCCAACACACGATTGCCAAGCGTGGCCATTATGGCAAACCCCCTCTTTGGGGGGGCCTATGTCCAGCAGTGGACATGTTAGTTAGGATAAGACCTTATGCTACAAGTTGCACCAAGCCCCTAAATAAAAAAATGTATTTAAAAACGCACAATATCGACTTATTTTTCAACCTTTATCTGTTAAACGCGTGACTACACTCATTAAGGCAGCGCACACGAGTTAGGTGCGCGATTTTTTGTTCTACCCTCATTAATTATTCTTTGATGAGAGGCCGCTGCCGCGGTCAAGACGCGCTTTGTAATCATTATGCACCGTATTTACGTCTGAATAGTGATTAAGTAAAGAATTTTTAAAGGATTTTTAAGTTTATTTTGTTCATAGATTTGTGAGGGTTGGACGAGAAGACTCACCAAATGGGTCCCATTAAACGTTAGACTACATAGTGGCAGACAAAAGTGACTATGGTGGGTTAAGAGCGACTCATACGGAAGGCTGGTCCACACTAGCAGAGGGCAAAATTGTGTGGTAAAGGAAGAGAAAGACTTTTGCCCTGCAATGGGGGTTGACAGGACAGAATGGAAGAAAAAAACGTGTTGCGCCGACCCCAAGTAACATGGGATAAGGGCAGGAAGATGAAGATGAATGGGGGTAAACAAAGACTAGTTAGATTAGATTATAGAGGTTGAAATTTCACTGTACTAAATAAAACATAGTTTAAAACACAGTATAAGAAATCATAGTTTCACTAATAACTACTCGTATGTATGCTCTACTAGCTGCCGCCCGCGGCTCCACCCTGAGAAACTTGTGGAAAATAATGAATCAGAGTCTTACACTTCTCCATGTACCAACTCTTCTTTCTACATTGACTTAATATGGATGAACCTGTTCTTCGTCCGTTCTAAGCATAATAAACATAAAAGTACCGCTTATGTAACTTTATTACATCTATAACCAGTATATATCGTTTACCGATTGTCTCCAGCATTACATAAGTAGGGTAATTTCCCTTGTCTGGGTAAAACCACGTAATCTGTGTATAGAAACAAAATTTCTTCCAGGTCAGAACCCAAGGGAATTTGAGTTGGAACCTTTCCGATACAACTCGATTTTAAAGGGACTAGACGGGGATCGGGACGGGGATTCGCTCCAAAACAGGGATCGCCGATCTGGGCAGTAAATCTGCCTGGCTGAAGTGGGATTGAGCGAGCCACATATGTAGGATGAACCAGGAAAGATGGGCCAGAATCGTTACGCAGTGGGAGCCAGAGGACGGGCGTCATCGCTAAGGAAGGCCTAGGAAACGCTGGCGTGATGACTTGGAGGCGTTCATGACGCCTTGGTCCCAAACAGCAACACACTGGGAAGAGTGGAAGGCTATGAGGGAGACCTTTTCCCAGCTGTGGGACAAAATAGGTTGATATAAAACATTTTATCGAGTTTTGTGTGAGGTTTTTCACTACGGGGTGCTGGACAACTGTTTCCCCTGCTGTAAAGCAGGGATCAAAATTTTGCCAAGCAGAGTTCAAGTTGCGCGTATTCTACGCTTTGATTGTATGGAATCAATACGCCCCGCGACATTAAAATTTATTGAAATTTGTTTTCGCACTTTTTAGAATAGCGATACAATATTATTGCTGTGCATTGCAACAGCTTACACTGCGGTCGCCAACCTGCCTGCCAATTATGGCACCCCCTCCCTTTGGGGGAGGCCTATGTCCAGTAGTGGACGTCTTTCGGCTGATAAGATGATGTTGATGATTATTTTATCGCTATTCTAAAAAAATAGCGCAGGGTCACGTCTAGCTGTGTACGTGTAGCTGTGTAGCTTATTAGCAAACCGTCAACAATTTAAAAATAGATTTTGCCTTAAGACAAGTAACCAGCCCGCTAAAGTGACTTTCACATCATACCGCCTACATAGTCACTATATGTACTATGTCCTATGCACCCGCTTCAAAATTCATCAATGGATTACAAACTTAGATGAACTTCTTGTTGGTAAACCCTAGCATGCTAGCATGCTGCAGCCACAAATCCTCTGAGCTGAGCGTGTGATTATAGAGTTTGCTTCTGAGATAGTTCAGGAACCGATTCTGGAAGCGTACGGTTATAGAATAGTGGAATATTTTGAATGAAGTTAGTGCATATAGCCTGTCGATGGCAAATGGCTAGATTTTTAGGAAAGATAGATTGTGATTACCATTGATCCCTTTTGTGTCCATAGCAACAAAGTTGAATGTAAAGAGGCAATAAAGTGGACTTAGCGCAACAAGGGAGTTGAGTTTCAGAAAAATATGTCGAATTTAGAGTAGAGTCGATCGCGTTCTGATAGCCTGATTTGAGAANTGACTTAATATGGATGAACCTGTTCTTCGTCCGTTCTAAGCATAATAAACATAAAAGTACCGCTTATGTAACTTTATTACATCTATAACCAGTATATATCGTTTACCGATTGTCTCCAGCATTACATAAGTAGGGTAATTTCCCTTGTCTGGGTAAAACCACGTAATCTGTGTATAGAAACAAAATTTCTTCCAGGTCAGAACCCAAGGGAATTTGAGTTGGAACCTTTCCGATACAACTCGATTTTAAAGGGACTAGACGGGGATCGGGACGGGGATTCACTCCAAAACAGGGATCGCCGATCTGGGCAGTAAATCTGCCTGGCTGAAGTGGGATTGAGCGAGCCACATATGTAGGATGAACCAGGAAAGATGGGCCAGAATCGTTACGCAGTGGGAGCCAGAGGACGGGCGTCATCGCTAAGGAAGGCCTAGGAAACGCTGGCGTGATGACTTGGAGGCGTTCATGACGCCTTGGTCCCAAACAGCAACACACTGGGAAGAGTGGAAGGCTATGAGGGAGACCTTTTCCCAGCTGTGGGACAAAATAGGTTGATATAAAACATTTTATCGAGTTTTGTGTGAGGTTTTTCACTACGGGGTGCTGGACAACTGTTTCCCCTGCTGTAAAGCAGGGATCAAAATTTTGCCAAGCAGAGTTCAAGTTGCGCGTATTCTACGCTTTGATTGTATGGAATCAATACGCCCCGCGACATTAAAATTTATTGAAATTTGTTTTCGCACTTTTTAGAATAGCGATACAATATTATTGCTGTGCATTGCAACAGCTTACACTGCGGTCGCCAACCTGCCTGCCAATTATGGCACCCCCTCCCTTTGGGGGAGGCCTATGTCCAGTAGTGGACGTCTTTCGGCTGATAAGATGATGTTGATGATTATTTTATCGCTATTCTAAAAAAATAGCGCAGGGTCACGTCTAGCTGTGTACGTGTAGCTGTGTAGCTTATTAGCAAACCGTCAACAATTTAAAAATAGATTTTGCCTTAAGACAAGTAACCAGCCCGCTAAAGTGACTTTCACATCATACCGCCTACATAGTCACTATATGTACTATGTCCTATGCACCCGCTTCAAAATTCATCAATGGATTACAAACTTAGATGAACTTCTTGTTGGTAAACCCTAGCATGCTAGCATGCTGCAGCCACAAATCCTCTGAGCTGAGCGTGTGATTATAGAGTTTGCTTCTGAGATAGTTCAGGAACCGATTCTGGAAGCGTACGGTTATAGAATAGTGGAATATTTTGAATGAAGTTAGTGCATATAGCCTGTCGATGGCAAATGGCTAGATTTTTAGGAAAGATAGATTGTGATTACCATTGATCCCTTTTGTGTCCATAGCAACAAAGTTGAATGTAAAGAGGCAATAAAGTGGACTTAGCGCAACAAGGGAGTTGAGTTTCAGAAAAATATGTTGAATTTAGAGTAGAGTCGATCGCGTTCTGATAGCCTGATTTGAGAACGTCGAAGCCGGCTGGCTGTAAGGACACATCGTAGAGATGTCCAAATTCAGAAATAATACAAGTATCCCATAAAATAGTACGCTAACGTCTTTAACTAAATATATTGCTCCTTACTCAAACACTGGGGCTCCTTACGTATGAACCAAACAACATATTTGAATACAAAATACCCACACTTATCCACTCCAAAACAAGGTATATAACATTTAATATAAAGACAATGTTGCAGGCACTACCGAGAAACGAGAACAATACAAATTTTAACGAGAGAAACCGGTATGATATAAAGATATTTATCTGAGATGACTGTAGAGGGTTGTACGCTTCTATCTTAGTCTTTTGATTGCATGCATTTACCTGGTTCTGAACTAAGTTATGCATTGTATCAAGTGAACGTAGACGGGATGGACTCAGTCAAGATTGTTGCATGAATATTTTGTTGTTTATAAGAACGTAGATACGCGCTTTCATTCATTTCTCAACAGAATGAAAAACTGATTTTTTCATTCTGTTGAGAAATGAATGAAAGAAAAAAAGTGGATATTCAAGAAACAGTTGTAGATTATAACATTTTTGTTCAAAAATCTTTGTTCAACAAAATATTGGAGGACTGAATTTTATTTTGTAGAGCCTTCTGCTGGAACTTGTTTTTAACTAAGTAACAGTAATCTTGGTTGTAGCAGTTAATTCATTGTGTTTTTTATTTAATGTCAATAATAGAGTGATTATTGACACTCTCTCTAAACGCTTTTAAGTACCTAAAAAATAATAAATAAAAATATTTATTTCAATTACAATAATCATTTTGATACATATTATTGGAGATCACTTTTTAAGCAAGGAATTGCTCGTATTAGGAGACTCCGCACTTCCTCTTGTCATTTTTATGCAATTGAAATGTAGACATGTAAACAGGCAAGACTAAAAAAAAAAAAATCATAACATATTATTATTTTTGCTTTTAAGTACTTATTGCTATATATTCAAACACATCTGTTAATATCACAGTATTACCCTATATGTAAAAACTAATCAGTTCGAAAGAGTCACCATGGTTCAGGAACGCAATGTCGAGGAACATGGATGGGTTTTAGTCAGTAAGATTCTGACACTCCCTTCCACTCCACCCAGAGTGGAAGAAGTCATTAAAATTTGATAATATCCCATTGGTAAAAAAAAGTTTCACTAAACTACATCAAAATACAAACTCACAAATCTTTCTAGCAATATGTGTGAGTATATCAAGTCAAATGGGAAATAAGCGTGGTGTCCGGTTGGCCACCTATTCACCGCAATAATTGGAAGATGCGTACATTCTACACCTGCTAATTGGCGGACATCAGATAATTGTATACCTAGTAAGAACAGTCAGACATACTTAATTGAGTAGTGTCATGTGGTCGGAGACTAATAATAGCCTAATTGAAACCTGAATCAAGACAATGTGTTTGTAATTCTGCATGTGGTTAATATGAAAGTCATGTGTGTTTGTAATGTGGTTTATAAATTACGACTCAACTGTTGAATGTATTTATTTATGACACTAGCCCATATCATATTACTAATAATTCCCGGTTTTATATATAACTAATGTGTTACCAAAAAAATATCATCATAATCTGTATAATTATTTTGTGCATGTAAGAGTGACAAACATAAATCCATTCTCACAAACTTTTGCGTTTATACATATATGTCACGGGAAAACTCCAAATTGTAATAAATCTTTATTAAATTATAATTTCTCGAAACATTATAAAATAATAGTTTTGTAGGTATATAATAAATCCCATCCAAATTCAATAGTTTCCAAAATAATCGTGTCTTATTAAGAAAAAATAGTTTACAATTTCACGCAATATTTTATAATCTTACGGTGTTTGCAATATCCGGTCACATTTATATAGCAANAAAATACAAACTCACAAATCTTTCTAGCAATATGTGTGAGTATATCAAGTCAAATGGGAAATAAGCGTGGTGTCCGGTTGGCCACCTATTCACCGCAATAATTGGAAGATGCGTACATTCTACACCTGCTAATTGGCGGACATCAGATAATTGTATACCTAGTAAGAACAGTCAGACATACTTAATTGAGTAGTGTCATGTGGTCGGAGACTAATAATAGCCTAATTGAAACCTGAATCAAGACAATGTGTTTGTAATTCTGCATGTGGTTAATATGAAAGTAATGTGTGTTTGTAATGTGGTTTATAAATTAAGACTCAACTGTTGAATGTATTTATTTATGACACTAGCCCATATCATATTACTAATAATTCCCGGTTTTATATATAACTAATGTGTTACCAAAAAAATATCATCATAATCTGTATAATTATTTTGTGCATGTAAGAGTGACAAACATAAATCCATTCTCACAAACTTTTGCGTTTATACATATATGTCACGGGAAAACTCCAAATTGTAATAAATCTTTATTAAATTATAATTTTTCGAAACATTATAAAATAATAGTTTTGTATATAATAAATCCCATCCAAATTCAATAGTTTCCAAAATAATCGTGTCTTATTAAGAAAAAATAGTTCACAATTTCACGCAATATTTTATAATCTTACGGTGTTTGCAATATCCGGTCACATTTATATAGCAAGATTTCGAACACACAGATAGACCATGGCCCGGATGAAGAAATACTATAGTAATATATTCTTTATCCTGGTGGTACTTTCGTTATTTATGTTTAGGCGAGTGAAACCACTAAAAAAAGCTTTATGATTCCAATAGCAATGAAGATAGGTCTGTGTTAGGAACATTTAATCCTTCTTATGATTGTCAGATTACGTCTAAATCGAAAAACCTTTTTTTGTGACATCTCAAGATCGTAGTAATTGTGGGTGGTTTTTTTGCTCAAATTTCTGAGTAGCTTTTGCACTTGAATTTGTTGTAAACCTCACGTACCGTCGTGTTAACATCCATCCAGCATATTAAACCTCGTTTTTGCGTGACGGCTTTTCTTTTAGGCGAGAAAAAACCTGACTGGTGATACCTTCCAAACCTAATTTGCATTTGTTTATTTGCTGTGCGTTTACCTACTCCATAGTTCGAGCTTTTCAAAGCTATATTAATCAATTCGACTGCCATTTGATTGCAAATATATTTCAGTGATTAACTATTTAAAGTAGCGAATTCATGTTTGTCAAAACATATCGATAAACGGGTTTACGTTAAAGCAAACAGAGGGTCAATCAGATTTGATATCATAGCAATAAAGTGTGTTTATTTAACGTTTCAATTTTGTACAAGTCTATTTAATGAAACCAAACAGAGTATTTCAAAAAGCTTCAGTTCTAGACATTTAGTTTATTTACCTACTATTAAGTCTTTAGTTTTTCTATCATAATGTTTGCTATCCAGTAAATTGTCATGAGGGTAAATAGGGTAAATGGGTTAGATGTTCATTTTCAACCTGTTACATTGGCGTAGCACTTTCAACGTTGTTGTATGACTTTGTGTAGCGTCTTAATATTATGAAGAAGGTAAGGTAAGTCACCAAGTTGCTAAAAATATAGCAGCACATGATACTTGAGTTTCTCGAGGAGTTAGACAGAGGTGTCGGTTTCTGCCATGGTTTTGGAATTTGATCGAAAGAATTACCGTGGCCCTGGAACGAAAAGGGCATTTGGAGGTTGGAGGGACACTGGTGGGTTTTAGTCAGTAAGAGTCTGACACTCCCTTCCACTTCACCCAGAGCGGAAGGAGTCATTTGATGATTTTTCCATCCAAAAAAAAAGAGGTGTATCTTTAGTACACCCACATTTACCCAGTTATATCATATCTTCCATGTAAAGATGTTTCTTATTTTAGTATAATATTTTACAAAACTATGACTTAAAAAAAACAGGATTATATCTATCCGGGTCTATAATATGTAAAAACAAACCATATGGGTACAAAGTTTGAAAGAAGCTCATTCAAAATAAACACATTGCCAGATGCCAAATTAACCATTTTATTCGAAACTTCCAGTAGCTAAAATAAATTATTCACTGAAAAATTGAGCCAATTTCAGTACTTTACCTTTAACCTAATATCTCTAATCCTGAAACTGAAATCAAAAGCTATTCAACATTTGAATTGAAACGAATAAACTAATGTTTTCATGGAAAATGTTCTCAATGGAGGAGTTAGTTACAGAATTTGTTTATCTATTTTTAGGTACTGGCAGGAACAAAGGTGAAAACCATTTATGAAAATAAGTCTTTTCATATTATAGTTATAAATTCCTTTTACAAATCTTTGTATAATATATTCTTTTACTTTGAAATTATGAAAATTTTCAATTTCGACATAGTAATCATTATTTCAGTTTGAATAATCACATTTTCACGTGAATTTTCCGGATTACATTCAATTCCACATAGACTTCCCCAATTCATTTTCGAGTCTCACCATATTTTTTTGTAGACGAATTTACCATACTATGTACAAACTATTTACAAACAAGTTAAACATAAAACAAGTACACTCATTAATGCATGGCGAATTTCCGATGAAAATCGTTATTGAATTCCACTTTGTGTTTACATGCGACTGTACCAAAATATTTGTTTTCATCGAAACGCTTCCATCACTATCAGTAAAATCTTTCTGGGAATACATTTTCCTGGTGTATTTTGCGTCAGGATGGCTATAGAAATCGAATGTCAAGCTGATGTAAGCTCGATTCCAGCGTTGCCTGAAAACCGTGTCTTTTCAGAAATCCTGCGGCAACGAAATTGAGTTGACTTTGCTGTATATCTACGTAGAAGGACAGTGCTACAATAAAGCAATTACGAAATAATTTAAGAAAAAGCCTCTCACCGTTTAATGTAACTGACAAGCCGGCCGCTTTCGCGTGCAACACAACAAGCAACCACGTGATTGGGGAACAAAACATCGCAACAATGACGTCACTATTTTAAATTCTCCATTTGAATATGTTTTAATTTATGAATTGATAAACACAAACACTTGTTATCGCGAGCGTGTGACGGGGAGCGTCGGGGCGTTGGGCCGCGTCCGTTTCTGCCGACGGATCGGCAAGCACTGCCGGCTGAAGCGTCGCCCCCGCCCGCCCTTTACGGGCCTTTCTTTGTTTCCCTCGCTCCCCCCGCGTCGTGTTAAACAAATCTTCTTCGTCAGTTGATTTGTGACGAAATAATTTCGCCGTGATAATTGTTTTTGAGGGAATTAGCGAATGTTTTATGCTTTGGGCGGCTTTAGGGCGATTTAAAGGAGCTCGTTTTTGGGGATTTAAATGAGAAGGAATTATAAATGCCTTTTATTTATAAGTATAAATAAAAGGCATTTTAAAGGCTATAATCTTCAATCATTAGCTGTTTATTTTGGTTCCCAAATATATCCTGGTTTTTACGATTTTCACCTTAATGTTACAGTACATAATATCAATTTCAATCATAATCATGGCATTGTGTCAGTAAAACGTTAATGTAAATCGAATGATCTGCTTAAACTATTACCTAGAGATTAATATTTGTTACAAACATACAAATTCAATGATATTATAAATTGTTGTACATGTGTATTTTACAGCTTTTCTCACAGTATATATTTGGTAGGTACTTTAAAAAGTTTTTTATTTTTTAAAAACTCATCAACGCGTTATGTATAGCTTTTTTGATTTTATCGATATTCATTGCAACGCTTTTACGTGAAACGTACGTTGTTAATATTTTATGTTCCAAGTTTTAAATGGAATATGATCATTATCCTGGATTAATATGTTTTCGTTATTGGAAATTGTAACAGGTTTTTTAAATGCCTTTGTTGTTTTAAACATTTTCTGAATAACCTGTGTTAATTTGATCAATATCAATAATTGTATGAGTAAATCATTATGCGCATTGCTGTACCTTCGCTGATACGACTTCGCCATAGATGTCGGCTTCACAGAATAGCCGGTTGATTCTGTAAACATGTCGAAGTGAAGGCTTGGGTGAAGTGATCACGAGATGAGCTATCAATCCATATAATCAAGATGGAATGACAGCTCACTTCGTGATCACGTTAGATCTTGATTATATGGATTGACAGCTCACCTCGTGATCACTTCACCCAAGCCTTCAATTCGACATGTTTACAGAATCTACCTGCAAATACTTAGATACAAAGTTGAAAAATCCAAAATTCCTTTCTTAGAGGATTGTTCCGTTACAAAACATAATAATAATTTGAGCTTTCTAGACGTTTTGGCTGTGCGTTGATAGCCAGCCAGGAAAAACGATTTTTAACCGATGTCAAATAAGAACATAAAATA
>NDFZ01003629.1:22095-32325 GCA_002192655.3 Mamestra configurata
TAAAAACTAATCAGTTCGAAAGAGTCACCATGGTCCAGGAACGCAATGTCGAGGAACATGGATGGGTTTTAGTCAGTAAGATTCTGACACTCCCTTCCACTCCACCCAGAGTGGAAGAAGTCATTAAAATTTGATAATATCCCATTGGTAAAAAAAAGTTTCACTAAACTACATCAAAATACAAACTCACAAATCTTTCTAGCAATATGTGTGAGTATATCAAGTCAAATGGGAAATAAGCGTGGTGTCCGGTTGGCCACCTATTCACCGCAATAATTGGAAGATGCGTACATTCTACACCTGCTAATTGGCGGACATCAGATAATTGTATACCTAGTAAGAACAGTCAGACATACTTAATTGAGTAGTGTCATGTGGTCGGAGACTAATAATAGCCTAATTGAAACCTGAATCAAGACAATGTGTTTGTAATTCTGCATGTGGTTAATATGAAAGTAATGTGTGTTTGTAATGTGGTTTATAAATTAAGACTCAACTGTTGAATGTATTTATTTATGACACTAGCCCATATCATATTACTAATAATTCCCGGTTTTATATATAACTAATGTGTTACTAAAAAAATATCATCATAATCTGTATAATTATTTTGTGCATGTAAGAGTGACAAACATAAATCCATTCTCACAAACTTTTGCGTTTATACATATATGTCACGGGAAAACTCCAAATTGTAATAAATCTTTATTAAATTATAATTTCTCGAAACATTATAAAATAATAGTTTTGTAGGTATATAATAAATCCCATCCAAATTCAATAGTTTCCAAAATAATCGTGTCTTATTAAGAAAAAATAGTTTACAATTTCACGCAATATTTTATAATCTTACGGTGTTTGCAATATCCGGTCACATTTATATAGCAAGATTTCGAACACACAGATAGACCATGGCCCGGATGAAGAAATACTATAGTAATATATTCTTTATCCTGGTGGTACTTTCGTTATTTATGTTTAGGCGAGTGAAACCACTAAAAAAAGCTTTATGATTCCAATAGCAATGAAGATAGGTCTGTGTTAGGAACATTTAATCCTTCTTATGATTGTCAGATTACGTCTAAATCGAAAAACCTTTTTTTGTGACATCTCAAGATCGTAGTAATTGTGGGTGGTTTTTTTGCTCAAATTTCTGAGTAGCTTTTGCACTTGAATTTGTTGTAAACCTCACGTACCGTCGTGTTAACATCCATCCAGCATATTAAACCTCGTTTTTGCGTGACGGCTTTTCTTTTAGGCGAGAAAAAACCTGGCTGGTGATACCTTCCAAACCTAATTTGCATTTGTTTATTTGCTGTGCGTTTACCTACTCCATAGTTCGAGCTTTTCAAAGTTATATTAATCAATTCGACTGCCATTTGATTGCAAATATATTTCAGTGATTAACTATTTAAAGTAGCGAATTCATGTTTGTCAAAACATATCGATAAACGGGTTTACGTTAAAGCAAACAGAGGGTCAATCAGATTTGATATCATAGCAATAAAGTGTGTTTATTTAACGTTTCAATTTTGTACAAGTCTATTTAATGAAACCAAACAGAGTATTTCAAAAAGCTTCAGTTCTAGACATTTAGTGTATTTACCTACTATTAAGTCTTTAGTTTTTCTATCATAATGTTTGCTATCCAGTAAATTGTCATGAGGGTAAATAGGGTAAATGGGTTAGATGTTCGTTTTCAACCTGTTACATTGGCGTAGCACTTTCAACGTTGTTGTATGACTTTGTGTAGCGTCTTAATATTATGAAGAAGGTAAGGTAAGTCACCAAGTTGCTAAAAATATAGCAGCACATGATACTTGAGTTTCTCGAGGAGTTAGACAGAGGTGTCGGTTTCTGCCATGGTTTTGGAATTTGATCGAAAGAATTACCGTGGCCCTGGAACGAAAAGGGCATTTGGAGGTTGGAGGGACACTGGTGGGTTTTAGTCAGTAAGAGTCTGACACTCCCTTCCACTTCACCCAGAGCGGAAGGAGTCATTTGATGATTTTTCCATCCAAAAAAAAAGAGGTGTATCTTTAGTACACCCACATTTACCCAGTTATATCATATCTTCCATGTAAAGATGTTTCTTATTTTAGTATAATATTTTACAAAACTATGACTTAAAAAAAACAGGATTATATCTATCCGGGTCTATAATATGTAAAAACAAACCATATGGGTACAAAGTTTGAAAGAAGCTCATTCAAAATAAACACATTGCCAGATGCCAAATTAACCATTTTATTCGAAACTTCCAGTAGCTAAAATAAATTATTCACTGAAAAATTGAGCCAATTTCAGTACTTTACCTTTAACCTAATATCTCTAATCCTGAAACTGAAATCAAAAGCTATTCAACATTTGAATTGAAACGAATAAACTAATGTTTTCATGGAAAATGTTCTCAATGGAGGAGTTAGTTACAGAATTTGTTTATCTATTTTTAGGTACTGGCAGGAACAAAGGTGAAAACCATTTATGAAAATAAGTCTTTTCATATTATAGTTATAAATTCCTTTTACAAATCTTTGTATAATATATTCTTTTACTTTGAAATTATGAAAATTTTCAATTTCGACATAGTAATCATTATTTCAGTTTGAATAATCACATTTTCACGTGAATTTTCCGGATTACATTCAATTCCACATAGACTTCCCCAATTCATTTTCGAGTCTCACCATATTTTTTTGTAGACGAATTTACCATACTATGTACAAACTATTTACAAACAAGTTAAACATAAAACAAGTACACTCATTAATGCATGGCGAATTTCCGATGAAAATCGTTATTGAATTCCACTTTGTGTTTACATGCGACTGTACCAAAATATTTGTTTTCATCGAAACGCTTCCATCACTATCAGTAAAATCTTTCTGGGAATACATTTTCCTGGTGTATTTTGCGTCAGGATGGCTATAGAAATCGAATGTCAAGCTGATGTAAGCTCGATTCCAGCGTTGCCTGAAAACCGTGTCTTTTCAGAAATCCTGCGGCAACGAAATTGAGTTGACTTTGCTGTATATCTACGTAGAAGGACAGTGCTATAATAAAGCAATTACGAAATAATTTAAGAAAAAGCCTCTCACCGTTTAATGTAACTGACAAGCCGGCCGCTTTCGCGTGCAACACAACAAGCAACCACGTGATTGGGGAACAAAACATCGCAACAATGACGTCACTATTTTAAATTCTCCATTTGAATATGTTTTAATTTATGAATTGATAAACACAAACACTTGTTATCGCGAGCGTGTGACGGGGAGCGTCGGGGCGTTGGGCCGCGTCCGTTTCTGCCGACGGATCGGCAAGCACTGCCGGCTGAAGCGTCGCCCCCGCCCGCCCTTTACGGGCCTTTCTTTGTTTCCCTCGCTCCCCCCGCGTCGTGTTAAACAAATCTCCGTGTGCCGTGATCTTCTTCGTCAATTGATTTGTGACGAAATAATTTCGCCGTGATAATTGTTTTTGAGGGAATTAGCGAATGTTTTATGCTTTGGGCGGCTTTAGGGCGATTTAAAGGAGCTCGTTTTTGGGGATTTAAATGAGAAGGAATTATAAATGCCTTTTATTTATAAGTATAAATAAAAGGCATTTTAAAGGCTATAAATCTTTAATCATTAGCTGTTTATTTTGGTTCCCAAATATATCCTGGTTTTCACGATTTTCACCTTAATGTTACAGTACATAATATCAATTTCAATCATAATCATGGCATTGTGTCAGTAAAACGTTAATGTAAATCGAATGATCTGCTTAAACTATTACCTAGAGATTAATATTTGTTACAAACATACAAATTCAATGATATTATAAATTGTTGTACATGTGTATTTTACAGCTTTTCTCACAGTATATATTTGGTAGGTACTTTAAAAAGTTTTTTATTTTTTAAAAACTCATCAACGCGTTATGTATAGCTTTTTTGATTTTATCGATATTCATTGCAACGCTTTTACGTGAAACGTACGTTGTTAATATTTTATGTTCCAAGTTTTAAATGGAATATGATCATTATCCTGGATTAATATGTTTTCGTTATTGGAAATTGTAACAGGTTTTTTAAATGCCTTTGTTGTTTTAAACATTTTCTGAATAACCTGTGTTAATTTGATCAATATCAATAATTGTATGAGTAAATCATTATGCGCATTGCTGTACCTTCGCTGATACGACTTCGCCATAGATGTCGGCTTCACAGAATAGCCGGTTGATTCTGTAAACATGTCGAAGTGAAGGCTTGGGTGAAGTGATCACGAGATGAGCTATCAATCCATATAATCAAGATGGAATGACAGCTCACTTCGTGATCACGTTAGATCTTGATTATATGGATTGACAGCTCACCTCGTGATCACTTCACCCAAGCCTTCAATTCGACATGTTTACAGAATCTACCTGCAAATACTTAGATACAAAGTTGAAAAATCCAAAATTCCTTTCTTAGAGGATTGTTCCGTTACAAAACATAATAATAATTTGAGCTTTCTAGACGTTTTGGCTGTGCGTTGATAGCCAGCCAGGAAAAACGATTTTTAACCGATGTCAAATAAGAACATAAAATACATATACATTATCAATTAATTTTGTAAATATTAAATCATTTTTGTCTATCTTTTCGCGTAATACAAGCATGGTGTTTTATTACANTACATTTTCAATTAATTTTGTAAATATTAAATCATCTTTGTCTATCTTTTCGCGTAATACAAGCATGGTGTTTTATTACAACTGTATATTAAGCTTATTAATTACATTTCGTCGCCAAAAAGTTATGGTGATAAAACATTATCTTTCAAGATCAAGCCGTAAACATGAAGTATCATTAGCCCACCCGAAGAATCGATGAGAAATTAATAAGGAATTTTTATTACATAAGTACCAAGTTATATCGTAAAAATTCCGACATCCAATGATCATAGATCCCTCCATCAATCTGAATGTANGTCTATCTTTTCGCGTAATACAAGCATGGTGTTTTATTACAACTGTATATTAAGCTTATTAATTACATTTCGTCGCCAAAAAGTTATGGTGATAAAACATTATCTTTCAAGATCAAGCCGTAAACATGAAGTATCATTAGCCCACCCGAAGAATCGATGAGAAATTAATAAGGAATTTTTATTACATAAGTACCAAGTTATATCGTAAAAATTCCGACATCCAATGATCACAGACCCCTCCATCAATCTGAATGTAATTGGCGAATGTCATTAATAAAACGTGAAATTGTAATTTCTGATGATATTTTTTCATTTATCTGCTCAATTGCATATTTAATGGCGAATCTAGGGAATCTTATGGTGATCCCTTTTACCATTGAAATTTCTTTTGCCATGCTTGCGTTTAAAAATAATAAATCTCACATGAAGTAATGCCCATTTTATCCGTCTGTCTGCATATTTTATACTTTTAAAACAATATAGCTCTCCGAAAAAAGAAAGATGTTTCGTAAATGCNGAATTTCTTTTGCCATGCTTGCGTTTAAAAATAATAAATCTCACATGAAGTAATGCCCATTTTATCCGTCTATCTGCATATTTTATACTTTTAAAACAATATAGCTCTCCGAAAAAAGAAAGATGTTTCGTAAATGCTTGAATACCAGTTGAGTCTATTCCATTAAAATGTGAACGTGAAAACTTATGTGAAGTGAGTTTACATGAAGTGTACTGTAATTCTATCAGAAGTTATAGATTGACGTGAAGTGAGCTAAATATTTACTTCACGGGCACTTCACATAAGTTTTCATGGTGACATTATGACAGAATAGATTGGCAGCTCATTCCAAGCTACAAGTGAGCTTGGAGTGAGCTGTCAATCTGTTCTGTGTGTCAACGTAAGCTTTCATGGTGACATATTTACTGAATACCACTGCAATACTTTATATCGAGAGATTGTCGATCAACCCACTTTTTGGGTAGTACGAGTTTAAGATTCCGTCAATTAAAACACCGGGCCGACTCGATACAACTATCTAATCCTTAATGGTGTATTTACACGGGCAATTTTTTGAGTAATTATTGCTCGGCAACATGTATGGATCAATCTGGAGCAATGAGCGGAGCAATGTGCACCTACTTCAATAAAATTATAAAAATTGGATTATTACAATGTTGCACCTTGCAAGTTGTTTTAAATTTTTTTAGTCCCTAACCAAAAACTCTAATTCATATGAACTTTATATATATCTGTATCTTATTTTTATTCATAATTATTGTTTCAACGTAGATTTTAAACATTATGTAAATAGCATTTTTTTTAGGGTTAACTATATATTTAAATAACCACAAATTGTGCATGAGGTGTTACCTTTAATTAATTGTTGCACTTGTAAATGAAGACAGAATGAAGCTGTGAATGTGTTGTGTTAACAATTGTTGGTTAACCAAATAAATAAATAAAATGCGGCAATTGTTTCGGCAATATTGTTTCTAATTGCTCCGTATTAGTTTTGTTTTTTTTTTCAACTAATTTACTCGTGTCTTGTTAGTTTCTTGCAGTCTTTGCAAAACATATCGCCAAATCGACGCTTGCTGCCGTTGCTGTATATTGCTCGATATGACGTGACGTCACAATCGATCAGTGTTGCTTATAATAGATCAATTTGTTATTTATGTATTTTTGCATGTTATGTTACGCCATGCCCTAAAATTTGAGTAAAACAGAACACATACGCATCATGTTTGTGCTCGTTTCCGCGTACTGACCGCACGAATGCTCACGAAGGAGCATGTTGCATTACGCTCCGTAACACCAGTCAGTACCCACCTTATTTTTTTTATATTTATATTTACTCATCATCATCATCATATCAGCCGAAAGACGTCCACTGCTGGAAATAAGCCTCCCTTAAAGGGGGCGTTTGCCATAATCGCCACGCTTGGCAGGCGGGTTGGCGATCGCAGTGTAGCTGTTGCAATGCACAGATAATGCTGCTGCCCATTCTCTGGTGAATCCCTTAGTCGCCTCTTACGACACCCACGGGAAGTGATGGGATGGTATTATTCTTTTACGTTCGACACCATACAGATCTATTTACCAAAGCTTATTATTCGGTAACATCAAATGTAGCACTGTTTTAAAGGAAAACTATCTTTATAACAGTTGAAAAGTACTCAAAAATGAACTAATTTCCCAAACCAACTAAAATAATCTCTTAACAGCACAAAGCTATCTTTTACGGCCATCTAAACAGCTAGATCCATGTCAGTTTCAAGTGGCAGAATTAGGGTTGTCACTCTTGTATAAAATCCTAAAAGCTGTATCACGATGCGGGCCAACCCTCGACCCGTAATTACCTAATATCATTTGCCGAGCCGAATCGACGTTATTTTATTAAACTCGATTAATTGATGAACGATGTCGCATGCCTTTTATGTGCTGGCTATTCAATTTTTTTGTCATCAATTTGGTCCATCATCATCATCCTCACTGGAAGTCGGTGCAGAGTTAAAGGCTTCCCCTTTGTGCCTTTTTCACAACATAATAACCTACATGGTTCTCCTATGATTTGACATATTTACCATTGTTCAGACTTGCAAACTCTGGCTGTGCGAAGAATATGGAGAAAAAGTGATTAGCACGACTATTCGCAACATCAATCAAGTGTACTTACTGATAAATGCTAGCACTCTGTGTGGTGGTTCCCTCAAAACACCACCTCATTTTAATCTACATGGTTCGCAAATGATTTTATTATTTCACTAAATGTAGGGAACTCCCAGATTGTTGTATGTTCTGAAAGTAGTCAGCTAGGAAAGTAGAAGCTGGATGAGATTTACCGAGAATCAAGGTAAATGAAGCGTTTGATTGAAAAGGCCTATTTCGAGCAGTGGACTGCATTTGGCTGAAGATGTTGATGAAGATGACCTTTTTGGTCGAGCCTTTAGTGAAAACAGCAGCTAAGCCTATGCCTAGATTTTAACAGCGATAATTAAGTCAATTGACACATCAAAAGCCAAAAAATAAGCCCAGTGTTAAATATGAAATTAACTGAAAATTAAATACAATAATGAAACAGTACCAATTTCCTTTTTCAATCTCTCAACAGGCCGATCTGTGACTGGCAGTTCATTATTAATATTTAAATAGGAACTTTATTAATTATACTGCTTATATTTGCCGACGGCCATTGTCAATACGAATTAAATATGTTTTAATTTTGCGTTCACAGGACATCAGTCACACTGTATCTATTAATTAATTATAATATTGTAACACAGAACTCATCGGTCAATAGTAATGTGGGTGTTTTACGTGAAATATGATTGAACGTATTGCTGGTACTTGGCAGTTTAATTTAGTCGAAAATGTGAAGCCAGCCATGTTTTTGTTATTAATTTTCCTGTTGTTGGATTTGGATTCAGCTGAATACCCGTATTTACGTGGATTGACTGCCTATCTACCTTCCACAACCCAGTAACTGAGAACACAATACTTCTTGGCAAGACCGGTGTCACATTTTCTGGCTTCAGACAATCCGAAACGATTGCCAATGATCTACGTTTGAGTTTCGGTATGTAAAAATGGTCACCCAAATCCACAGACCGACCTCGAAAAGCATAGCCTAACCGTAAGGATCGACCCGTGCGACTGTTATTATTTAAATTACAATCTAGACGCACTGCAAGTTACCAACACTACCTTGTTGCTATTCCACCAATTCGCACTAAACGTTTCCAAACGTCTTTTATAATGCGCACGGCAAAGGAGTGGAACTCTCTGCCTGCGTCTGTGTTTCCGAAAGCATACAACCCAAATCCCTTCAAAATTAGAGTGAACAAGCTTCTTCTGGGTAAGCTCGCTCCATCGTTGAGTTTGTCTCTGTCATCTATGACCTAGACTAGAGTCAAGAGTACCCATACTAAATAATAATTAAAAAAACTATTGAATTTTCTTTGTTAATTAAAGCATGTGTAAGAGACAGTATATTTCCGTCATCTCAGGCCATACTATGACTGCTAATGTTTTCAGGATTTCGTTGAGGTAAAGTTATTGATGACAGTTAAACATCACATGAAAAATAATGCTTCTTCTTCAAACGCATTACAGAAAAGCAACCCTTCAATAAAGATGGCCATGTATGTTTACCTAAAATCACTAAGTTAGTAAGTTAATTATATTTTAATAATGTGTTACGAGTCTCTACAAACCGAAGCTTTGCAAAAGTTTATTTTCAAATCAGATTACCTTGTTCTAATGACAAAAGCTCTGTACACACGGACGATTTAACTAATTCTGATCGTGCGACTGGATAAGGTAAAGCGGTTTACTCACTGTTAATACTTTCAAGATTTTGCGAACGAACTGATTACGATATTTTTAAGTAGTGGTCCCGGCGAACTTCGTACCGCCTCAGAATAAATTTTCTGCGTGTTTTGTTTTTGCTATGTATCAGAAATGGCGTTGTATTCGAAAATTATTTTTGTTCATTTTTTTTTTCTTCCATTTTTCTAATGTTTTAATAGTTTTCAGCTATTCGGGAGAAAGACAAATCTAAAAATCAAAAATCGGTCCAGTCGATCTTTAGCTATAAATAGTACCTATAACTAACCCGACTTTTTAATATTTTTTTAATATTTAGGACTTCAAAACCCCAATTATTTGGTTCGGTTATACTTTGCAACCGGATGCTATAAAGTCTAGACCATCGATCGTACTTAAAATACCCTGAAATGCTGTCTCCGAATCAAGCATATCACTTAATTGGATNCGTACTTAAAATACCCTGAAATGCTGTCTCCGAATCAAGCATATCACTTAATTGGATTGGACCAATTACTTGGTAGGGGTTTTTAAGCCAATCCTAGATTTCATTTTAGATTTATTGCTTAATTTTTAGCTTACAATTATTGTGCTCCACTACCGGGCGGGCATAGGCCTCCATTTTTTCCTTCCAAATATCTCAGTTTTGGGCGATCTATGGCCAATTTTGCTCCGCGAACATGATCAAGTCGTCACACCGCATTTGCCGCGGCTTTATTTCAATAGATTAAACTCTTTACACTCATAAATGTTTTGTAATTTAAATACACAAGGCTTCGTGATGATCATACCACATCTGTTTACTAAACAAATACTAAAGAAATTCTTAAGCAAGACGACAATGACGCAAGACGCTTTTGCGTGACCTAAGGGCTGGCTTTTACCTTGGACAAGAGATAAGCATTGCCACACAACGTGGCAATGCTGCCAGCCTCTTGGGTACATTACCAGTGG
>NDFZ01003630.1:0-32336 GCA_002192655.3 Mamestra configurata
CATTTAAGTTTAGCCCTCATTAGAAACTACTGTTTCGGACCAAATTTTATACATATTTTCTCCACTCTTTTTTTTTGGTTAACTAAGGATTTGTGCGAACAGAAATTTATAAGCTGTATTTTTCAAGTGAAACTTCTTTATTGGCGGTGGAAAAAAATGTTATAGTTGTTGTTTGTTTGTTGTTGTTGTTGTTAGTTGTTGTTGTTGTAGTTGTTGTTCTTTTGTTTTTACAAAGTAAAAATGAAAACAAAAGTAGATAATTTTTCGAAAAATATTGTCATAAAGAAGTTTCACTTCTTACGTGTGTACACTAGTACATGCACACATTTTTTTTAAATCAAAGGTCTCGCATCCAAACAAGCCCACAACCACCAGAGCATTGAAGGAGGAGATTCAACGCTGAATCAAGGAAATTCAGAAAATTTAGTTAAAATAGTGCGTATATGTGTGATTTGATATTTAACCCCATCCTAGGTATATGGTATAGGCTATACTAGGTAAAGAAAAATAAATACAATTTTATAAAAAATAACCATGTTTTCTATTTAAATCAAATCCTGCGTAAATTTTGAAACATCCTTTATGTAACTAATAATTCCATACGGTGATTAAAACCTAGCAGACCTCTCATAGAGCGAGGTCAATATGTGGCGCTTTACACATACAACCTCAAATAGAACACTTATATAGTACCTAGTGGGTTTTTTCCATGAAAGATTCCGAAGATTTCCGAAGTGAAAAAGAATTAAGTTTATATTTTAACTAGAAAAGTAGGGCACAATAGGAAAACCAAAAATAAACTTTCCATTGCCCTTTGGGTAATTTTAAGCCTTCTGATGAGGCCAATATTGTGAGCGACCACGTTTTAGTTCCATGAGTCATCACTGGCAAAACGCACTGGTCGTAGACTTTCGTCTTGAGACACTGGTATGTCAGACGAAAAGATACCACGTAACTTTGTCGTCAGATCGGAGTCTAATTCGACGATTGACCTGTTTTTCGAAGTTACCCCTACCTAACTGGACCGTTAGTCCCAGGTAGACGTACTCGTGTACAACT
The DNA here is from genome assembly GCA_002192655.3 of Mamestra configurata. Taxonomy (NCBI): domain Eukaryota; kingdom Metazoa; phylum Arthropoda; class Insecta; order Lepidoptera; family Noctuidae; genus Mamestra; species Mamestra configurata. Next base: position 1,060 of record NDFZ01003630.1, read on the forward strand.
TCGTGTGTAACGTCTCCGATCTTGATTGGTGCTACATGGGTATTTGTCCATATTCGTTTTAAGACCCACTTTTCGGAAGCTCCACTGAGCATTGTACTGGGGTCCTCCGTAGTCTCTGCCATGACGACTAAATTGTCGGCAAATCGAAGGTGAGTAATGTACTCGCCATTAATATTGATGCCTAGCCTTCTCCAGTCCCAAACCTTGAAGACATCCTCTATTGCAGCCGTAAACGTAGATACTTAAGGCTCTGCACTTGCTTCAAATTACTACTGCTGAATAAGATGTCTGATACTAACAACTGGACTCCAACGTCCATAGGTAAAACTGGACTGGAACCAAACTTACAAAACACAACAGCCCTTTTTTTTTCACTTTCAAGCTAGCATAATATGTAGCCAAAGGAGTGCGCACATGTTTGTGTGCGACTGTGCGTTACCATTTTACCTTAGCAATAATATCTTTAAGAACGTTTTCTAAGTAGGTACTAACTGAATTCAGCCCTCATTTGTGAATGTTGTTCGTATGCTCTCTATAAACTCTGTGGTTTGTCGTTGCTATAGCAACAAAATGTGTTATTCACTTAATCGTTACGTGAAATGTCAATCCTATGACATGTATTTTGACAAGCGTTCGACGCTATCGCTTTGTTTGATGGAACATTTTGTCTATCAACGATCGCTTGACCACGTGACTTTTTGTTAGCTAAATGTCATTTCCATACATTAATTGATATTTTGACAGGCGTTTTCGACGGCTGACTGTTGCTTTGTCTAGGCCTGGGGCTATCGTTTCGCTTAGCGAATTGTGATTAACGACACGTTGTCTAGCCACTTTTTATCGACCACGTGACTTTTCGATTCGAAATGTCATTCCCATACATTTTGGACTTTTCGATAGGCGTTAGCGTCAGTCGATTGACATCTTATCTAGGGCCTCTGGACAAAAAGTTTTTAAACTCGAGAACCACAACCTATTTTTTTTTGTGGATGTAATATCTTCATATGACTACTCCAGAGTGTGAGACTCTTACTGAATAAAACCCACCCTTCAAATGTCCTTTGCGTTCCAAGGCCGCGGTACAGTGACCCCATGTTCTGAGCCGCCATTATCAAGTTTGTTCTACTAGTAAAACAAAGAGGAAATTGGGATACAACGTGACTGTTCATCTTTAATACCGATATGATGATTGACTTTGACTTACCGATAAAAAGGTAAGTACCAACCTCACGTAAGTGCCAACAAACCATTTTAGAACGAAGCGATTTCACTCGATTTAGATGAGGTAAATTACTTTAAATTACATTATTGCTACTTACTTACCTACCTTATTACCGAAGTAAGTTAGATAGGTACTTATTATATTCTCAGATTAGACTTTAGACACACCCTAAAGGCGTGTAGGCACGGACGAACAAGGACAGTGAACACGAACATCGAACACTTTTATTAGCATGTGCGTACGGTGGATGCACCACGGTTTTTTTTTTCATTTCGTTATTCTGCGTGGACGGTGTTCGAAGAAATTTAATGCAACATTATTTGTACCGAACTCGAGGGGTGAGCACGCGGCGGCGCGGGGGCATCAGTCATCTACTTCACTGTCTACCACCAATGGCGAATCCATGGATACTAATGAGAGCCGGGTGGTGAAGCGTAATCACAAGCCGAGCTGTGTTCGTAGGTATTGTGTTCGTGATCGCTTTGAACCAAATGTTTCGTGTTCGATGTTCGTGTTCACCATGTTTTATTCGTTCGTACGTACATGACTTTTCGGTCTAGAAACAAACGAAAAAAAAAACTTTTAAGATAAAAATACAAACCAGCCAATCCAGCCATCTTAACACATCAAATCACCAGAAATCCAAATTCACACGCACGACCCTTACCAGACGAGTCGGGAAACATAATCATCATCATCATATCAGCCGAAAGACAAAGATGACGCGGCCACAGCGGTATTTATTGGAAATATATCGGTATTTTAATATCGGTATCGATACTGATATAGGCCATTAAAGTATAGATATTAGTATACTGAAAAACAATATCAGTATCAGTATCGATTAAGAGATACCTAAATATCAGTATTCATATCGATATTTTGATATCGATACCAAAATTATATCGGTAAGCAGTCCCTGCTTCCAAATAACGAAAACACTGCAAAGTATAAAAAAAAATTAACTTCGGAAGACGGGGTTAAAAACGAAGAAACAGCCAAAAACACCGACTTCGAAATTAAAATATTTTTTCTTAAATTATTTCTCTTATTAAATTATGAAAAACTCTTTGATTTGGTTTATCAATTGAATCGGTCTAGTAGATTCGCAACAAATTGGCTATGCCATATGGGCAAACAGACATACGCATACATCTCGTTTTACTAGTTTCTCCCAAGGAAGGGTTCCTTAGCAGACACTAGCATCACTGTATTGCGTGGTCTAACAATCATTTAGCAAATTTTATAAAAATACTATTTTCTAACTTTAAACTACTCACTTAACTTACTCTGTTCACAGTGCTTTGGTCCATTTTGCAAAGCTGCAGTACGTATAAAAGTGTGTTTTTACATAATAACTAGATTTTTATGAAAGGCGTTTGTATTTGTGCATGGGATATCGTATTGATAACTTATCAAGCCCAGTGTTTTCTGATTCATCCGGCTCGAAGTACCATAATGCAATTGCAAAACGAAAACTACAATTACAATGCATTGTTATTTGTCCCGGAACAAGCTCAGCGTAGCAAGACAACTCATTTTCGATTTTCCGAGATTAGTTTATGTGAATTGTGAATCGATAGAGGTTACCGCGTTCATAATTCTAACATACCACCAGTATTGAAGAAACTAAAATACTGGTATTTAGCTCACGTAAAACACAATGTATGTACATATGTCAGTAACTTAAATTTATCTAACTACTAGCTGCCCGCCCAGGCTTCGCACGGGCGGTGTATTTAATGAAAAAAAATAGACAAAATCTTTCGTTTACAGTACGACCATGTTAAATAAAATTACAGTTAAAATACAAAAAAAATACCACAAGTAGGTAATCTATTGTAAAGCCTTACAGTTTACAATATTTTTAGTTTTTCTATCCAGAAAGAAAACAAATAGCGCCGATGCGATGGTTTGCCGACTCTCGGGCACGCTATGTACAACCGCCCGTACGAAACATACGGTTCAAGGTTGATTCTGTTGTAGAAAAGTATAACCTCTGTTGTGCGGACTTGTTTTTATAGATATATTGTTTCTTAATGTATTGCCTAGTTACTTGAAATAAACACTCTTGTCATTCAGCATCTTTTTCTAACTCTTATTTTACTAATAATATATTTAATACTATTCCAACCAAATATCACAACACGTTATCAGCACGAAGCTGTGGAAGAGTTTAAAATATAATTTGTAATAAAATTAGTTGAGTTTCTTGTGTGACTAAAAATTTTACTAGTCGAAATGTCACGTGAAACTGGAGATGCTTCGAGTGTTAATAAGTCTAATCCCTCTACGTCGAATTCATCTTCGATTCCATCATTTTGTCTTCGAAATAAAGATGGATATCCTACTTGGAAGTTTAAGATGAGAAATTACCTTTTACACGAAGACTTGTGGGTAACAATTAGTGGTTATCCGGATGGTGACACGACCCCTGCTTCGATCAAGGTACGCAACGACGAAAAAGCTCTTGCAAAAATTTGCTTAACAGTTGACGGTGCAGCTATTACTCACGTTAGATGTGCGAAAACTGCAGCCGAAGCATGGAAATACTTGCAACAGGCGTTTGAAGATAAGGGAATGGGAAGAAGACTAGCTTTAGAGCGAAAACTGTACAGGTTGAGTCTGTCAGATTTCGGAAATATTGAACTGTACATTTATGCAGTTTTATCAACCGCACAGGATCTTGCGGATATTGATGTTGTCATAGAGGATAGGTCTATTGCTGCTATACTTTTGGGAGGGCTCACTTCAAAATATGAACCTCTCATTATGGCTCTAGAAAGTTGTAATATAGACGTGACTACTGACTTAGTAAAGACAAAACTGCTGAATGAGATGTCTAAAGATGCTGCTATATCTATAGATTCCGCCTTTCATGCGAAGAAGAAGCCTAAATCCAAGAAGAAGGGAATAGTCTGCTACGAGTGTCAAGTACCTGGTCATAAGAGACCTGACTGTCCGCTGAGAAACAAGGAGAAAGGCAAAACGGAGAAAGCTAAGAACATAACGTTTACAGCTCTCAATACTTTTGGCTGCTCAAGCAAGGAGGTATTTTACGTAGATTCTGGTTGTACTAAACACATGAGTTTTAGACGAGATTGGCTTCAGAACATTACGATACAGAATAAAGGTAGTGTTACTGTCGCAAACGGAGAGCAGATTAAATGCTGCGGCATAGGAGACATTTCAATAAATACACCCGAGAACGTAATCAACAAGATCAGCGATGTTGCTTTTGTCCCCGACTTAAAAGCTAACTTATTGTCTGTGCAGAAAGCTGTTGATAAGGGTTTTGTTTGTATTTTTGATAAAAATGGATGTAACTTTTATAAATCTAATCATTTTCATTTTACAGGTGATTCGGTACTTCATGCCTCGCCCTGTGGTGGACTGTACGTTGTAGATGGTACTGTTAATGTTCCCGAAGATGTGGCAAGTAATCATTTGACGCAGGATGTGCACTCTGACTGTCAGAATATTAGTTACAAACTCTGGCACAAGAGGTTAGGACACTTGTGTCGTATAGGCATGACCCAACTGAAGAATCACGAGGTAGGTGTAAAGTTTAGTGTAGTAGATAAAAGCAGTTGCATCGCTTGTGTGGAAGGAAAACAGGCAAGGAAACCTTTTAAGAAGGTAGCATATAACAGAGCTACTTCTCCTTTAGAACTGATACATATGGATTTATTGGGACCTGTGTCTACAACCTCTTTTCAGGGGAATAGGTTTATGTTAACTATTGTTGATGATTATACAAGGAAGGTATTTGCTTACTTTATTTCTTCCAAGACAGAGGTTAAAAATAAATTTAATATTTTCCAAACCTTTGTTGAAAATCAATTAGATAAGAAAATTAAAGCAGTTAGAACTGACGGCGGTAAAGAGTTCGTTAATAGGGAATTCGATGATTATCTTGCCTCTAAAGGTATCCAACATCAAACGACGGCGCCGTACAGCTCTCAACAAGTGGGAGTAGCTGAACGTACCCACCGCTCAATTACAGAGAAGGCGAGGACGTTGTTAGCAGAAAGCTCACTACCTAAAGCATTCTGGGAAGATGCTTTCCAAGTTGCCGTATACCTGAAAAATAGGTCTCCTCACAGAGCCTTAGGTGGTCAAATTCCCGAGGACAGGTGGTGTGGTTGTAGAAATGACCTCAGTCATTTGAAAGTGTTTGGATGCAGAGCACTTGTACATATACCTTCATGTCAAAGGAAAAAGTTAGACGTAAAGGCAAAGGAAGCGATTTTTGTCGGTTATTCAGAAAATCCAAATACTTATATATTTAGGAATCCTGCTAACCTACGAAAAGTGTTTACGTCCAGAGATGCAACCTTTTTTGAAAATTGCTTTACAGGGTTGAAAGAGCAGAGGCAGTCTGAGCCTGTGGTACAGTCAGATTCCATATTGTTATTTGAAAATAAGGAACCTGAACATAACGATTGTCAATTTTTCGATTGTGTTGAGAGTGCCGATCCTATAGATGAGCCAACTACACAGTTAAATGTAGAAAGTACAGAAGAATCAGCAAATATGAGAGAACCAGAACCATTCTTTGAGCTGAGACTTCCTAGTGTCGATGAAGAGCCACCTAGTTTGGAAGAGGAGAGGAGGTATCCCACGAGAAACAGAAAACCACCAGATTTTCTTTCTTATAATTTGTCGACGGATGATGCAAATGAACCTACGACTTATTATGAAGCTACTCATGCTGACGATGCTGATAAGTGGCACCATGCGATGGCTGATGAGTACAACTCTCTGATAAAACTCCACACATGGGAACTAGTAGATAGACCAAACAAAAAGGTCATACCATGTAAATGGGTTTATAAACTTAAAAAGGACGCTTATGGTAATGTCACTAAATATAAAGCCAGACTCGTCGTCAAAGGTTTTAAGCAAGTTAAAGGCGTAGACTACGACGAGACTTTTGCGCCAGTGATTCGTCATTCTTCTCTCCGCACCTTGTTTGCATTAGCTGCAGAGATGGGCTTAAGAATGAAACACTTAGACGTTGACACCGCGTTCCTTAACGGAAACTTAGAAGAAGAAGTTTTTATGGAGCAACCCCTCGGCTTCAAAGCAAAAGACAAGGAAAACAAGGTGTGTTTGTTGCGTAAATCCTTGTACGGCCTTAAACAGGCGCCAAGAGCTTGGAACAAAAAGTTAAACGAAACGCTTATAAAAATAGGTTTTACAGGAACTCCTTCTGAGCCTTGCGTATATACGAAACTTTTTGGTGAAGAACTCGTTATATTAGGTATTTTTGTCGATGATATAATCGTCTTCTTTAAATCTGAATTGACATTTGACATTGTCAAAAAGGATTTGTCGAAATATTTTTCTCTGAAAGATCTTGGAGTATTAAAATGTTATTTAGGTTTACAAATTGAATATGATTCCGAGAGTATAAAAGTAAATCAGAGAAATTATATTTTATCGTTACTGGATCAGTTTAACATGAAAGATTGCAAGATAGTGGATACTCCTTTAGTTAAAAAGAATATGGAAAGGAGAACCGATGGACAAGTTGGAGAGTCTTATCCTTATCAGAATTTAATAGGAGGTCTAATGTACCTTTCGGTAAACTCTAGGCCCGATATCGCCTACGCCACGAGCTACTTAAGTCAGTATAATACGTGTTATACGAAGGAACACTGGAATGCTGCAAAAAGGGTTCTGCAGTACCTAAAGGGTACTGTAAACTATTCATTGGTTTATAGGAGAAGCGGAAACCCCTTAAAAGGCTATTGTGACGCTGACTGGGCAAATTGCACGATAGATAGAAGATCATATACTGGGTACGCCTTCAAGTTGAGTGGAGGTCTTGTATCTTGGGAGTCCAAGAAGCAACCTACTGTTGCCTTATCCTCGGCGGAAGCAGAGTATATGGCACTAGCGTCTGCCACGAAGGAAGCGTGTTACTTGCGTCGATTTATCTATGAGATAACAGGTAAACTTTCATCAGTTAACTTAGCTTCTGACAGTCAGAGTGCCATTAATCTGGTTCGAAATCCCGTACACCACAGCAGGACGAAGCATATTGATACTCGTTTTCACTTTATTAGGGAAAAAGTATCCGATAACGTTATAATGTTAGAATATGTGAAAACTAGTGATATGCCTGCTGATGTGCTAACAAAGCCACTAGGGCCTATAGTACACAAACGATGTACAGTTAGCTTAGGTCTAGAAACTTAGTTTTATTATTTTTTGTTTTCTGTTAGTGTGTTTGTCTTGCACAACTTCGATTAAGGGCGGCTGTTGTAGAAAAGTATAACCTCTGTTGTGCGGACTTGTTTTTATAGATATATTGTTTCTTAATGTATTGCCTAGTTACTTGAAATAAACACTCTTGTCATTCAGCATCTTTTTCTAACTCTTATTTTACTAATAATATATTTAATACTATTCCAACCAAATATCACAACAGATTCCACACACTTTTAACGATTGACCTTGTAATTTAATAATTTTCATTGCGAATGCACAACGCACAGGAAATTGGGACACGCTTAAATTCAAAAGACGTCAGTTGGTGTTAGGTATTCTTGAAATAAACACATTTTCGCCTTTGAACTTTCCAATAATTATAGTCGCTTCAATCAAATATTTCATAAGTTTTTTAACAGCGAGTATTATTCCTTTCCACGATTTCGGCTGATACAGATTTCGTAGCATGATTAACACCGATCCAACCTTGAGTTGTAAATTGTGTGGCGGTTATCCTGGCAAATCCAATACGTAATTGTTTCGACGTTGTCTTCTACAGAACGACGACGAGATACAGGGATAACCATCATTCTCTGTAATTGTATCAGCCAACAAAGCACGCGGATAACGCTTTGAACATTTGCGATAAATTATTGTGTTTGCCATACGGTCCATTAATCATGTTCTTCTTCACTACACAGGAGAATATGCGCATGACGCAGTCCTTTTTTAGCTGTTAGTCTACAGAGTAGGTACATCCAACATAGTACGACTCCGAAGACATGGTATTTTACAATGAGGTCCATGAGTGCTTTAAATTTATGCTTGAACACTCGTGCTGTTATGTCGTGACGATCGCTGGGTGATTGACCGGGTACTATCAGATTAGTGCTTTCAGTGCATTTTGGGTTGCACGTAAAAGTAATAAATAAATCAGGCCGACCATATTGGCGCACGTAGGTCATAGCATTTTGCGCATATTCGTGCATGTGTCTCGGGATTCCCACATACGGGGCTGCTAAAATAGTAAGTCGTCATTATTTCCACTTCAATCTGCGTTCATGGCATTGCGCAAATGAATGTATTGCCGAATTTGCGAGTCCAGTGTGGCACCGATCCGCTCATGCAAAGCAAGTCGACATCGCCCTGAACGAGACGTGTTGAATTATATCGGGTTGCCTTAGACCGACTTTTCTACATTAACTTCTTCCCTAGGTTTTTTTTCATTTCACCACGTAGGAATGTCGCATGCGCGCTGGAAAACAAGGACCAAGAATCTGATTCCCGACATCCTCTACGATTACACAACAGTCCCGGCTAAGCTTAAGAGCCGTAAATTTTCTTCGTTGCACAGAGGCCATCCAAGACTGTCCATCTAATGTGAGAACTAAGCTGTGGGAAAACATCATCCACCAACACCCGACTAATTGCAACCCCAGGAACATTTTCCACCTGGACGTGATCTGCAGTGGCTTATATGAATCGGTAGCGCGCCCAGGTAGGCCGGTGCAGACACAACCTGGCAAAATGGGGTTTCATAGACCCGCCGGATACATAATTTGTGTGCTGTGCTCCTGTTCAAAATATGAGCCACACGTTGGAGTGCCCCGAGTGTCCATGCATTTGTACTTTGGGGGATTTGTTGAATGCCACCGAAGTCTGCTGGCTGAAAAACTGAGCGTCAGTATGTCAATGTTTTGTCAAAATATTGAAGATCTCACCGACTCTGCCTCACACATGTTAAGAGTTTTCAAAATATTTCGGTACGATTTAATAAAAAATCTTTTGTACAAACTTTGTTCTGACTTAACAAACAAAACTATACAATAATTATCCAATTTGGGTCAGTCATACGAAGTTATGCGCGGACATATATTTCGGCGATTTATTTTTATTTCTATATCATTATATATTAATACTAGTCCAAGCAAATTACGCCGAAAATTAGGCTTACTTGGCAATAATTCTTAACTCTGTTTTTTTAAGCTATTGCATAGTTTTTATCGCGGGCTTTGAGCGCGGCGACCAAATCAAGAAATTCTGTAACTAAAATAAACCTAACACCCCCCACTCCGACCGGCAAAGCGGTGCAGCGTTGAAAGCCGTGCATCGTCTAACGTCGTTTCAGTTCGGCAGACTGTTCGAACCTGCGACTAGTTGAACCTTAACGTGCATGTATATGGTACGACTGTACGAAGCTCGCACGGATCGAGACGAGCTGCTCCGAAATCGGACGAATACGTAAGCAGCTGTTTGTGAGAAAGCATATAGGTGTATAGGTATCTATCATCTATGTACAACAGTGAATAGCTGTACGCGTAAAATTTGTATATAAAGTGTTTTAAACATGAATAAACATCAACTTCGCTGTTAAAAAATCAGAGCGGTTGACAACTTTTCTTTCGGAAAAATTGAATTTGAAAATGAATAATGATCTACAAGAATCCACAGCAAAATATGGGACCACCATTGACGCGTTATTTTCCAGATATTTAGAGGCTATCAAGTCTCAAACTTATGTTTCTTATTTCAGTTACCATAAACCTATAGTTTCAATGATAAAAAATCCTGAATAACCTACATGTATTGTAAGATAATAAAAATATTTTAAACAATATTAACTTTTCATTTATTCAATAAAAAAAAAAAAATGTTTTCTTATCGGTCACCACGCTCAAAAAGTGTAACTTGAATTTATATCAAAGAAAAAACTTGAATTAATATCAAAGAAAAAAAAATACAGCAAAAATTAAATAAATAATTATAATTGCATAAGTTGGTAAAAAATGCTATGCAATAGCTTTACCGCGTCAGTCCCCGAGAGCCACACGTATATTTTTCCGTAAACGTGTAGAGTAGATGAAGGGAAGCATGTTAAAATGTAACCCGCAAAAAGTAAATCCCAGTGTGTTCGCTTTTGGGGTTCCAAACCTCTATACGGAAAAACGGTTACACGGACGTATAAGGAAAATGTATTAATTTTGAAAACTCACACACAATTTCACTTTTTGGGGGGTAAATTAGAAAACTTATTTTTATTCCATAAATACTTAACTAACTATATACACTAGAAATAAAAATAAAAACTAGTTAAGGTTTTTACCAATCACAACCCATGCGGATCCTTGTGGTGAGTGGTTACATCAAGAGGGGGAATGACAGAAGGAAGAGTTATCCAATCAGGGTCCTCTAGTTCTAGACCCACATGATTTCCACATGGGAACAAGTGAATGTCATTCGCCTCCTCTGTCTCATTAGGGTAAACTCTGGAAATGACCGTTTCGAAGCTGGGTTGGTACATGTATATGAAGAGAGTAGTCCCTCCTCTATGGTGAGATACAACATCTTGTTCTTCCTTGGTAATAGAAGAGAGAAATCCTTCAAGTGAAAGATTAGAGGGACATGGGCCAGTAGCACAGGCTAGAGGTCCCCTCTCCCATAGGTTGGAGTTGGGATCTGCATCAGTCCAGTGTAGGAATCCTGGCAGTGCCACTATATGCTGTATAGCATTGAAGGCTTCTCCTTCGATATCGTCTAGGGTGATGATCTTAGAGGCTGCAGCTCGGGTCCATCCATTCCAGCATTGCAAGGCACACAACAGTGATGTGATCATTTGAGGTAGGCAAAACGGTGCGACAACTCCAAGTGTCATTGCTGATGTGCTTAATCCCGGAGTATGTGCGAGTGTCCCGGAAGGGTTGGGTACCATGACTAGCCCAGATGTTACTCAATTACATGGACACAGAACAACTTCTAGAAATATTGGCATGATGATATTTAATCCCCTCGTAAGTGTTTACTTTGTATAATTACATAGGCTTAGTTTTAGGTATTAATGTACCATTAAGCTTTTTCTCGTAGTTGCTTAGAATAGATAATTTATTTTTTATTTATGTATTCATTGTTTAACTTTAAATTGTATCGTCCCAATGTAATTAGATCGTAAAGTGATGGCCTGAAACACAGGTTTAAAGTAACCTAGATCGGGCGGATCGCTATCTAACATTGCAATTCCAAACCACCGTTAATTGCATGTTTAATAAAAATATCTTAGTTAAGTTTATTTTTAGGCACTATAATTGTATGGAAAATATTATTACTGTTGACTAAATGTACATTTTTGTAGACTTTTTTATTTGAATAAATTATTATTATTATTATTTTGATTTAAATTACACAATAATAATTTGGGACCTGCATGTAAAAGCTTTTCATGTTCAGATCTTACAATACAATTAGTAACATGTGATTCTTTCGGTAAAATAACTTGTTGTTTGTGAGCATATGGAATATTAGAATGATGTAGCCTGCCACCCACCCGCAGGATACCTAAACTATCTTTAAAAGGACATAAGCTTTGTAAAGGACCTTTTACACTTTTATTGTTTTTTAAAGATCCAATTTCGTCCCTATAATATATTTCTTGTTCATTCTTAATAAGCAACATTAAAGCATTATTCAATTCAGAACTTAAGAGATATTTGTGAGCTATTTTGCCACCTTTTATGTTATTAATAAACAGCATTACATAAGCCAATGTACTTACCATTCTGTGAATACTAGAATATTTGCGTATTTGATCGAAAGCACAGTTACTAACTGAAGACACTTGTCTGGCGGAGAATGCTGACCTGGTTTTTGCTTCAGGGTAAGTCTATTTAAAAATTTAATTTATATTCACTATCATGCAAACATTCATGGCCATCCCACCCAGAGGCTGCAGGCATGAAGCTCACTTAGCGTAACACCCTTACTGATATAGTCTGCAGGGTTATCCCCAGTGTTTACATATACTTTATGTCTGCGCTAGACTGATAGCGCGGACGGGAAGTAATTGGCCAAGCTTGATGTCTTCTTTTATGACTGCACTGCCGCGCCGACGGGAAAACTAGCTGGACACGTATGGCCGAGGACGGTTCGATGATCGTTTATTCGTTGCATCTGCCGAAACCGAAAGTTCTCGTAGCTCGATGGACCATGTGGGGAAGAGTAGTTGAAACGCATGGATAATTGAAAAACCAATACTTATTTTAATAAGTGCGTTTACATATCTAACATACAGGACTACAATATAATATGTTGAATTAACACTTACAAGTTTAAGGTTTTATTGATCCTTTTGGTCACTGTAACCCGTGTGAACCGCTTGAACGTTAGTTCAAGCAAAAGATGGCTACTAAAAAATGGACGCGTGTGGAGCGACGCGCGTAGAGACACACTAGTGATGTGCGCATAGTTACAAATTTTAGTGTTGGGATTCCAACATTATCCTTTGTGGATTTTTGGGCCAACAGGTTTGCAAATTTGTTTTGTAATCACTTTCTTTTTTCGGCTTTTTCCCTACTTGTGCTTTTATTTTTCCACATTCATAAATAGTATTTTTTCGCTCTTTTATGAACTCGAATATGATTTAATAAAGTATTCCATCATTTTTTTTGTGCCAATACTCCAGTGCACTGTGTGTAGTTGGGAATTTTTTTTTCTATACTGTTTTAGAAAGTATGTGGAATAGGGTGTAAAGTCTCGCAAGCCTCCGTAGAAAAGAGAGGATCCTCCAACCTAACGATTGTTGTGCCTAGTGGGCAACTGCCCAATAGTTGATATTCGGACTGTTGTATATGTTCTAGTCCCACGGAAAACTCTGACACCGCGATGCAGGATATCATTCAGTAGTTCGCTGCTGTCTGGATAAATGGCGCTGCGTTTCATTTTGTTGCGGTACTTTCGCTTCTTTAGTTTTTCTTGTGGTGGCACTGATGCCGCTACACTCTAACTAACAGCCCATATCATCGGCAGAAATACAGGTGGCAAACCACTCGGATATCTACAGCATCTTCTGGAAGTACTCTACTGCACTACCCATATAATTCCGCAGGGATTTCTTCTGACTTTAAAAAGACAAAGCCGTTTTTTTGTGAACGTATTCACTAATCTCAACATATTTTTGGCCAATCCAGTTGGCTGCATATTTCGCCATATATTCTGATTATAATGAAAAAGGCAGCATTTTTGTGTTGTGTTTCGGAATCGCAAGGCCCTTGTTACCGCCTTTATAGCCGCAGTTTCGAAATCCGTGAGAATATAACGTTGATTTAAACCGACGTTAATACGTTCTTGCGCATTTGATTTTACAATATCTATAAATATGTAGTAGCAATTAATAGTTTTGCTAGAAAGTAGCCCATAAACCATCGGAAAAGTCCCATGTACTGCCTCTAGTTTTTCAGTTAATCCATGTATCGTATTTTTTTAATGAAAATGGCAATGGACAACATCGAAAAGTACCATCCAAAAGGATAGATTCAGCAAAATCATATTTTGTCTTGTCGAGAACTACACATTCTTCATTGTAATCATAATGTCCTGAGAATTTTCTATATTATTTTGTGTAATTCTTGGGGAAACTGCAGACATCCTGCGTCATACGTGGAAGATTTTTAGTTATCTCCCTTAGTATGACCAACCTCATTGCATCTTTACTGAGCATATAGGGTGGATGATTCTTAAAATCTATTTTTATTACTAATATTATGCCAGCGCCTTGGATAATTTATCATTAAGTTTGTTCATAATGACGATATTTTCAAATAAAAGGGTAGGTTTTAGTGCTCACTGACTGCCTGATTTTATCTGCGCCAGATCATCGACATGGTGTGGCGAACCCTCTCAAGGTTATTAGCTATACTTTACTTTATAATAAACCTATCCTACTTAGGAAATAATAAAAAGTAATTGTCACCGAACTTCTCTTTAAACGAACTGATTTGATAAGGAGCAAGCCAAACCTGCCGCGGCTCTGGCGGCAGAACATATTCGGTCGGATGTAAGCACTACATGTAATTTATTTTTAAGTTGTAACTTACCTGTATTGTCCTTTGAATTAGCTGAGTAGGGCAGTCATTACTGCTATTCGCTTTTTTTTTTTCACATCTTATCGACTTTTCCATGTACTGTTCCAGGTGTGGGCTATGCAAATGGTCCAAAGTCACATTGTCATCTAAATAGTGGCAATTATTAATGATTCAAGTTTTTACATATACGCCGCAACCATTACTTTTTTCTGTACAATTCCAGTACAAAATATGATTGCGGCTTTTGTTTAATGTGAATAAATATCCATTCACTACGATAACATTCTTTCCCTTATTTGATTCCATAATTTTGCGTTTTATGTGTAAATATATTTCCTTTATATTCATGATATTATTATTTTTTAATAAATGTCACATAGACGTTTTTCTCCCTCGTTAGTTCCTTGTAGTCGTTTCTTTCGTTCAATCAATAGATTTCCAAGAAGTTAGTATTTCCAACAAGGAGGCTGGATAGATATATGTACAGGCTGTGGTGTAAGTAAGTTGTCCAACGTTAAGGATTCAATATAACAGATCATAAATGATCTGTTATATTAAATGGTTAAAATTGTGATGTCATTGTTTACAATAACATCACAATTTTAACCATTTTTACCCAAGATATTTATTTTTTTACGAATTTTCTACCTTTTCAAAAATGTAATGCACTGTCAGGGCCCACTACTTTAGAAATATGTCTATTAAATACCGATTTCAAAATGGTATTACTCAATGGTTTAGATACGCTGTATTAAGGTGCTCTCGTACTCTAGTAGCATATTGAGCGGAACAGCCATCGTTCGGCAGCCACGTCTTCTTGGCCTACAGGAGCGACAATTCCAGAAGCAGGGGCAAGTCAATCAGCAAAAATGTTAAATATCTATCTGCGTTTCAAGTTTCTAGCAGCTCGTTTAGATAGATTATATATCTGCCCGTTAATGATTCCGGTCAAAAGGTTTATTTTAAATTAATACTGTGATCTGTATTGCCTTATGAGATGTGGGTTTTCTAGCTGCCAGTTATGCCGATTGTGTAGATATTGAATATCATAACGCATACGTTATGCACTCTCCCAAAAACTCAATGGTCTTCGAGCGGGATATCTCTCCCGATAAAGTCGAGCTGCTTCTCTACCGACACCGCTACATTCGCCGTTAACAAAATGCATGTCAGCATATTCGCGCGGACACAACGCGCTAAACTCGAAACCACGGATGGTCTCGCGAGACGAGGAACTCTTTTTAAAACAGGTGTTGATGATTTCAATTTGGCCAGGTTTTTCCAGAAGGATTGAGGGAATCAGGTGTTAGAGGAGTGGTTATATTTAGGCATGATGAAGGTACAATGTGGGGTTTCTGTTTCTTGCCCACATGTACCTTTAAGCCTCGCTCACCCTTAAAAACTCGTGAGCATCTCACTAAGACATCCAGCGATGTGGCAGGTCGACTAACACATCGGACATCGCTACTGTCGTCCAAGTTAACCATAAGCCTATAAAATATAAACAATACTCACAGATAAAACATATGTAGTAAAAATATCTACCTACACTGATTATAGATATACATTAAACACTAAAAACAAATCGTTTTGAAAAATCAAAATTGACAATGTCAAATCGTGCCGACTACGGCGCAGTCGCCCTCGGGACCAGCAGTGGCGCCCCTCGCCCGAAGGGCTGTCATCCCGACCGTTGGTTTCAGTTAAGCTGCAGGCCTTTGCTCCGTCAGTAAGTTGTCTTTTTCTTGATTTTTCAGTAGCTGTCTTCATTCTTTTTTTCTCCAAACCTTTTGTGGTTCAACGTCTTTTCCTAATTGCTGTATCAGGCAGTAAATGTATTAAAATTCCTCTAAAATTTTCATCGAGATACATTCATTTATTTCCAGAGGCTGATGAGAATCAATCACGAGTCACTTGGTAAATAGATTCGAATGTATATGTTAATCGTCTTTTATATCAATTAAAGATTAAAACAATTAAAAACCCTTGAAGACATAATTACGAAGAATAATTATGCCACAATTGTGACAGGTTCACTAAAATCTGGGTGGTGCTTTCCTCAAAATACCATCTCAGACATAATCTACAACAAGTGGTCAGATCATGTGGGTACCAACTGACATGATCTGGACACTTCAATATTATTGTATGCCTGTGATTTACTGGTGTTTCTTTTCAAAATAGCTCGTTGGGAAACACCTACCTCATAAAGGTAGGTAGTTGAAATAGAAAGGAGAAAAAAAAGTCAACACACAAATTAAATACTTATTATTATTTTATGTTGAAATAAAGTTTTATTTTTGTTTTTACACACCTCAAATTTTATTATAAGTTAATTAAATTTGAGGTGTGTAAAAACAAAAATAAAAAAGCATAAAGTTACATTCACATCAGATTTTGAGGTGTCACGATGTGACCTCCTTGGCTGCAGGTCCCTGGCAGACAAATTAGTCGATCTATTTCTTCTTTTCGAGTCAATGGCTAACTCCTTATATTATATTTATTATTTGGGCCCAGTGGTTAAGTTAATAGTAGTGCTGCAACAGAACTCTGCTTCCGCTTCCACAACTGTAGAAGTTCCGCATGTTTTTCACTTCTGTTTCTGCTTCTGGTTCCGCAAACTTTATAACAGAACTCTTAACGGAAGCGGGGAGAGAGTGACCGTTGCAGCAGACGCGACGGCGGCACGGCGCGGGCGGTTGCGGGGGCCGCGCGTGGACGAATGTACCTACACGAGCGTCGAGCGTCCAGGCGCGCGTGCTGCCGATAATTGCCGAATCCCTTCCGCGTATTTTGCGAGGGAGGGGCGCGCGGTAATCAAACGACAAACGTGTCACGAGTTCGTTTATTTAATTATTGTTTTTAGTTCACTATGCGCATCTCCGCGCCCCGTGACTTTGAGTAGTGACATTTTCAGTTGTTTTTTCTTCTGTTATTGTTTGCTTAATACCTAGTTGTATTTAGTGCAATAAGAGTGCAATTATGAAACCAAAAACAAGTCCCATTTGGAACTATTTTGATGAAATCGGCGACTCGAGTGCCAAATGCAAACTTTGTGAAAAAGTGTACCTACCTATTCGCGAAAAGGCCGCACAACTACAGCTTTAAAGAGTCACCTATAATCAATTCATGCCGAACGGTTTGCAGAGTTTGAGAAGTTAAATGATGCTGTCAAATTTTCATCGGAAACGAAAAAACAAATGGTCAGTTAATATTTATTTATTACTTACTTTACAGCCATTTAATGAAATAACAAGAAATCTAAGTAGTTCTCAAATCAGTATTTCATCAGTCATACCATTAATTCAAGTTCTTATGACCACGTTACAACAAGAAGAGACGAAACCTAATAGGTACTTCAGAACAATTCATAAATTTTATAACAAAATTACGCGATGAATCGATGGTCGATTCGTCGTATTTGGATCCGCGATACAAATCGCATTTTTTCACCAGCGTCATTGCAGAGCAGGTTGAATCTAAATTACTTAATATGACGATTAACACTATTAGAACCAGACAATCCAATTCCAACCAAGATGATGACTGGGAACCTTCCCCCAAAAGAAGCCGAACTCAAATTGAAGACATTGAAGTGCAGCCTTCTACTTCCAAATCATCAGCATCATTGCAAATATTGGAATCGATGTTAAGTGTAAATGAAGACCAGGAGGAGGACTCTTCTACAGCTGACGATGGTGACAATTTACTTTTAAAGATACAGTCACACCTTCGGGAGGACAAGAAAGAAAAAAGACTACCTCTTCATGAGGATCCTCTTATGTGGTGGAATGGAAATGCGCACAAATACCCCCATATTTTGCCAATAGTTCGCCAATACTTATCAGCTCCCCCCAGCAGTGTAGCCAGCGAGCAATTATTTAGCGGAGCTGGTTTAATATGTATATAAGGACATCGAAATAGGCTGAAAGGTGAAAAAGCGGCCAAGTTACTCTTTATTAAATATAACTTGCCGCTGTTTAATTTTGACTACTACTAAAGTAGGTACAAATTTAATAAAAAAAAAAAATGTAAAATTGTGCTTTTTTTCATAGTGTTAGTTAACGCTTCCGTTTCCGTTTCCGCTTCCGTTAAGATTTACTTTTGACATCTGTTTCCGTTTCTGCTTCCGTTATGCCAGTTGCGTTGCATCACTAGTTAATAGCACCATCGGTGGCATTCATTAAATCCCCCAAAGTACAGGTGTATAGGCACTTGGGGCATTTCACCAAGTTGTGCCTGCAGCGGGCTACTTGGGTGCGCAACCGATTGAGTGCTTTCCATATAGGCCAAAGTACATCACGTCTAGGTGGTAGATGTTCTTTGTTACAAGTAGTCGGGTGGTGGTAAGCAGTGGCGTGCGAAGGCTTTTATACAATAGGAAGCCTGAAAATATGTAGTACTGAAAAATCTTTAAAATTGGCAGAAAACTCATTCAAGATCCGTTTCGCGTAATTGACAAAAGCGCCATCTAGTATACGTACTAAAGGCGTTACCACGACATCGCTTCTTTCCCGTTAGTTCTATCGAAAACTAGTAGATGGCCTCAAAATTATCGAATTTGTTGATTTTTTTTATAAATATGACTACCACACTACACAACTAATAGAATTATCTCATTACTAAACCAAAGTACTACAAACATTATAAATACATATATGGTATAAACTGTAAATGGGATGAGATGAAATCACAATTAGGTAGGTACCTACGTGTATTATTATAGAAATTTTCATTTTGTTCCTCGGCATTAGCTAAGTTTGTCACATCTTAATACCAAACAACCGAATGATAAAGTTTTATTAATATCTTTCGATTTTTTGCGCCTATGCACCTATGGGGTGCAAACGACATTTCAGTAGCTTTGCTCGTTCAAAACACAAACTTGTCTCAGAAAACACACTTTAGAGACTTATAATTTGTACTTTTATACATGTACATACCTTTTTGACCAACACACGACAGTTTACTTCTAAGTTTACATAATTTTGTTTTGTTACTCAGGAAGAACTCATAAAGGTATTTAATTTTCATCACTCAGAAACTCGTAGATTCATCGGAAAATGTGGCAACAGTAATAAGCATCACATTCACATAATTCAAAGTATTGTTTCGAAATTCAAAACATTAACAATCTTCTGATTTACGTTGCGTCATCGCACTCATCGCATTGCGAGCACTGCACAATACAAATTCAAAACTCACTTCACGCAGGTTTGAACTTGGGCAAACTTCATTACTTACGCCTGGCTTTAAAATTCAAAGAAATCGCTGTACTTACCAATTTATCAACAATTCGCACCTTTAAAGTAAAACCGTTACTAAACGAAATTATGATGTTATAGGGGAGCCAATATTAGAAAATAGTCACTGTTTTTAAATCGATGGCATTGATACCTCAATTCATGAAAATTTTCGTTTAGTAACGTTTTTACTTTAAAGGTGCGAATTGACAATTTATAGGCAAAAACTGAGAGGTCCGAGACGCCAAATGGAAAACCAATGTGTGCGAGCGAGATGGCGCGCTTAGAGCTCGGATTGGCCAAGGCGAGCGTTTCGCTCTTTCGATATCTATGGCAAGATTGGCAAGGATGCGCGCCATTATTTTGTTGTGATTTATTGAGTTCATTGACCACGCAGTGAATTGCGTGCGAATTTTGAAATTGAGATTGATCTTTACATTTATTTTATTTTTGTAAAATTGTATCACATACCATTTTATATAACAAGCCGGGCTTATCTGCGTTTATGATAAATTCGCCCCTGGTGGTAAGTGAAGTTCTTCCCACAGCTTGCTTGAAGGGTCTGGCAAAAATATATATAATATTTGAATTAGGAATGTAAAAATATAGGTAGATTGTATTTGTACAGCAGATATGTATTATCTCTTTTCTAAGGCAGATGCCATCAATAAATAATCTTGTAATTCTAATAAAGTCGACTAGCATTTGCCCACGACTTAGTACCTACGCGCATATCCCATTTTTTTTTTCATGAATGCTGTCATATCCTAACATAATTTTCCAAATTCGACTAGTAGTTCAGAGATTAGCACGTTCAAACAAACAAACTCTTCAGCTTTATTATATTTTCGGGGGTCCATTTATTGACTGTGCATGTGCAACAACAATGCAAGACTGTTCTGAGTGACTGGCTTAAAAGTCTCACCTACGAAGTTTCTGAGAGACTTTTATAAGTGTGTCAGAAACTTTATAACCAGCGTAACTTTTAGCACACCAACGCACACTACATCACATATCTGTATGTAGTATCTAGTTTGAATATGATTTTGTTTTCTATGAGTACCTATAGTAATAATTTTGCCAAATTGTGTTTTTGTTAAATTAGTTTTGCTTTGTTTCATTAAGTATTGCTCAGTTTTTATGTTTCATTATTATTTTATTGTGCTCTGTTTAGTTTTATTTTGTTTAGTTTTCAAGTTTTGCTTTGTTTATTGTATTAGTTTTGTTAGATTAAATTTGGTTTTGTTTTGTCTAGTCTTCTCTACTACATATAATTAAGAAATAAATAAAATGATACAAAAATCAGAAGTAACCTACTTAGCCCGGCCGAAAGAGACGACATTCGTGAAACAGGTTAATCCTAGTACGAATGCCAAAGCACTCCTTTGACACATTAAATGTACATTAAATTTCCCCGTCTCAAAAATCAAACCTGAATATTACCTACCTTAATTTTAAGTGTTTTATGCAAAAAACAAAACATAACCGGAAGCAGAAATGCGTTAATTTTGTTCAGCTAGCTTGTTCCGGACGAATCTCAGTGCGATGGTGCAGCGCTGCAGCGGTAGACAACAAAGGCAAAGGTGGGAAGGAAAGGGAAAGGTCAAACTGCCATAAATTAAAAACGTTGAAAAACTAATATCGTCGAACCAATTGCAGAAAGGTAAACCATTAGACACTGATGTTCTTCTCACCGGCAGTAGCGTTAAATGCTTATTTTATTTTGTTCAAATAAAATGTGTTTTTAACTGAACAATTAATTAACTAGGATGCAACAAAAACAACAACAACAGTTTTCCAGAAACGAAGTTTTGCTTTGAAAATGGCAAACGGATATTTCGGTGCAAAAGTCTGACTCATATAATCATTAGCCGGATTTTTGCTCACATTTTATGATATTTGGCACTTCATTACTGTGTTATCTTATTAAAATTATATCATTATATTTTAGTGCGACGGAATGTTGAACGTCTGCATGTCAAAAGTGAGTGAGTTTTTATTATTTGGGTTTACCCTTAACAAAACCGAAATATAGTAAAGGGCTGATTACTGGATTCAAAATTAGGAGTTAAAAACAAACCTTCTTTTAATGCCAAAACAGGTTTTCAAGCTACAGTACAGTTTTGCAAAACTTCAAATCCAGAAATCTGGTGTTATGCTTTGGATTTTATCTTTAAAAAGATATACCTAATTGGAACTCGAGTCATTCAAAAACAACGTTTACTTATTAGCCTGGTCAAAATGTGGCTTAAAATGACTGCGACTCCAGGCTGCCGTTCAGGTTATTTTTTTTATTTTTTCATACTAATTTTAGTGCGTTGGGCGTGGCTGTGAAGCACTTGTAAGGTTTAGTTTTACTATTATACTTATATTTTAATTGTTACATATTCATGAAATACGGTACCTAGATATATTTCCGTTAGTCGTATCGTTTATTCTTAATTGTGTTCTAAAATTTATATACAGTGTCGTTCATCCTCCTGCCTAACATTTGTAAGTATAACCAGGATTAAACAAGATTAGTTGGGAACGGGCGACTTTATAAGTTCCAAGCGTTTATGGATAATAAAACATTTGTAATTTTCTTATCTATCTATATCTATACTAATCTATACTAATAATAAAGCTGAAGAGTTTGTTTGTTTGAACGCGCTAATCTCTGGAAAAACTACCCGTCGGATTTGGAAAATTATTTTTGTATAAATATGATAGCCAAATTCATGAGGAAGGCTTTTGGGTCTATACGAGAACGGGAAACAATACGGGAACAAAAAATATGGGATATACGCGTACTAAGTCGCGGACAAAAGCTAGTAATTTATATAAAACTTTTTCCAAAAAAAAAACGGTCAATTTAAATTTTCTTCTATATCTTAAACAAATTAATGTTATTCATGTTAATGTTATTTGACGTATCCTGGCTGGAAAACATCCGTTCCAAATTTAAATATTTAAATTGACAAAGAAAACTTATGATCACTGTAAAATTGCTTTATGAATGGCGTGAATTGTTGAAACTGTTACTTGCTTATTTACTAAAAATATAAACTTTTTGCATAATTTATGCCAATTTAATCCTTTAAATTTTTTACTGTGGTTGATAAAGCGACAAGAGCCGGCAAAATTATAGCGCTACTTGAAGAAGGTTCTTCGCAAATTTACGTGACTCAGCGGCCAAATGTGAGTCGTTCAACTGACCGAGAACGAGTTCGACAGTATTGAGAGTTTTCAAAGAGTGTTGTAAAGACCAGGGAAACGGTATGGCGGAGGCTTCGTTATGTTTTGGGCAGCAATTAATTCGACGTAGCGTACGGAGTTAGTTTTCATACAAAATGGAACATTAAATGAACCGGTACATAACGGAAGTCTTAATACCACATGCACAACCCGCATTAACTGCTCTTGGAGGTTCCATTTTAATGGACGACAATGCTTGCGCTCACCGTTCTGGCGACGTGGAAGCGTATATGCAAGAAGTTGGGATCAGTCGTTTAGATTAGCTAGCTCGAAGTCCTGACCGCTCGGATTTAGCATGTCTGGGATGTCCTAAAGAGACGGGTAACATCAGCAACCTGCTCCACAATCATCAGGCAGCGAAAAAGAGTCATTGCAAAAGAGTGGGAACGTGTTCCACATACATAATTATAGTGTATGTGTACGGTGAGCAGGAAACAAAAGTCCACATAAATAAATAATATACGTAACGAAATAACAAATAGCAAAATATGTAGCAATGTCATGCGTTACGCCTTGTCAGAAGCAGAAAAATCTGAAACCAATCTTGCTAAAAAGTACCGTGTTACACAGTTACTGGGTTGTTGGGTCAGACGGGTAGTCGATCCACGTAAAATGCTGGTATTCAGCTAAATCCGGTTTGATTGAAAGCCGACCCCAATATAGTAGGGACAAAAAATACAACTGACTTCAAAATAAAAAACACTACAAAGTATAAAATAACTGTTAATTCGAGAGTTGGTGTTTTTCGTTGTTTCTACGTTTTTTGACACCAACTTTCGAAATTAAAGATTTTTTTTTAAATATTATTTTTATAATAACTTTAATTTGTAGTAAAAAAGTATTTTTTGATAACGATGCGAATATACGAAATTAAGTTAAATATTAAAAGTCACGAGTTGTCGTGTCACAGACAGACAACTGTCTGTCCGTTTGTCACAGCGGATGCGTTACGTAAATAAATACATTTTGAATAAAGGGGTCACTTTTGGAGGACAAACTAGAAAATAAAAAAATAAAAAATCAAATCGTACCGTGTAATTATCAAATTGAAGGGCTTATTGTGTGGGTTTTAATTATATTTTTGCATAATTTTAAAATAAATAGTGTAGTAGAAGTTATTCAAGAAATTTGACAGAAAATGACCATCCCCCACTTATCTCCGAAACTACTCGGCCTAAAATATTGAATAAAAATTGCAGATATTACATAGTTCTAAACCTATAGATCAGAGGAAAAGCATGTATAAATAAAATCACAAACACGTGTATAATAAAACCCGTGCGTGGAAAAATGGTTGCATTTTACCATTTTTTAAGGAAGCATGCTGCATGTCCTACTCCATAGGTCAATCAAGTGTGTAGACTAAATGAAACTGGTTGGCATAATGTATTAACTACATAGATGAACTTTTTTGTGTTTTTTTTTTTAATTTTTTTATAAAAATAACTCACACTTTGAAATCAATTGTTTGCAGTATTTGTAAATATGTCGGCTTGAGCTCCGCTCGCCCCTTGGATCTTGCCACTAATTGCCTAAGTGTATCTACTTGCACCCTTAAATTTTAGATACCCCAAATCGCCCCCGATTGTTAGTAAGTTAAAAGTACTGTCAGCACTCTAAGTTTATTATTATGCATATTTTTTTCTTAAAACTTCAGTACTGTCGGCTTGGGATTTAATGGTGAAGATTGAAAAAAAACTGCCCATAGAGTTAAAAAATCTTAAACTTATTCAAATATAATAATTAAAAAATAAACAATAAAAAAATAACTTTAACAAAAACTTATATTGTACATACAAAATATATATCGAAATCAACAAATATAAAAAAAATTAGGAAACAAAATGTCAAAATATAAAAAAAATATGAAGCAGTCATAAATAAGTACACTGTTTTTCTAAACATAGACTTAGACTAATTTCTCCTGTCAAATTGTTTCATATTTTTGCAGCGATGTAATAAAACTATTCCCAAACAGAATTAGTAGCCAAACACAAATATTATAATATACAGCGTCAGCTTAATACCTAATTTATAAATTTAGTTTAACAAAAAATGGAAACTCGATTGTAATAAAAACTTACCTCAATTTCCAATCGGGAATTTCACTCACAATACACAGGAATATTTCTTTCACCTACTTAGTTACACTTGCAGGTAAGCACTAAACAAATCAGCAAATATCTTAAAACGCATCCCTTTTCCATTATAATAAGAATTTAGAAAGAGAAAGCATTCTATATACGACTCTCTCAACGGGTAACATATTTTAACAAACCTTTTGTTTATTCAATCAATGAATCAAAATCTTTATTTCGAACAAGAGTCCATATGAGTTAGTAGCGAGTACTTAGAAGCTATGTCACTACGACTTTACGAGAAAACAGTTTTAATTATTATTATTAAAATCAATTTAATATTAACTATAATTCAACACTCTAAAATAACCAAATTTAATTCAATCTAATTTAATTTAACACTATTTAAATAATTTATTTTAATCTATGTTGGACCCATAAAAAGTAATTATTTAAATGTCAATTTTTCACTTGTCATTCGTAAGGGGCGAATCACTACACCAAAATAATAAAAAACGGAGTGAGTGGAACGCTTTAATCGAAAGGGGCGAGCGGAGCCTAAGCCATATGTCAGTACCATGTCCTTATTTAGAAAATAAATTAGTCTACCTCTGCTGGTATTATTTTTTATTACAACTAGTACGTACACATAATAAATTGATTAATGTATTCCAAATATTGCAAGTTTATTGTAAACTACTCTCAAAATATTGCAACCATTGATTTTTATGATTAACAGCAATGAATCAGTGTGCGAGTTTAATTGAATATAATATAACAGTAAGTACACCTGTATAAATCTTTACTAATATTATTAAGGCGAAATTTTGGATGTTTGGATGGATGAATGGATGTTTGTTACTAAATGGCATCAGAACGGCTAATATCACATAGGATACTTATCTTTAATCCCGGGAATATGTTCCATTGGGATAATATCGCCATGCACGCGGGCGGCAGCTAGGAGTAAATATATCAACACAACAACAATCAACAATTTTGACTTTGTCTACTACAACCTAAGATTGTCCTATGGAGCATTACCAGCATGTTTCCAAACAAGGTTGAGGTTCTTTTAATCAAAGAATCTCAACCTTCAACTTCTCAGTGGAGGAAAAGGCGGTTGTAATGCTGCTAAAGGTTCTGTAAGTAGAAGCTATGAATGATGATGGTTCTTCGGTCAACTCAAGATACAGCTGGGCATGAATAGTGTATATATATGGAATACTTGTTTTTTTATTTACTTTTCTTTGCTTAGTTTTTTTTTTCAGTGGTAAAATATTTTTTCATGTGTCCTCTAAATGATTTATAACACTCCCTGTGAATACCGGTGCACAGTGTTATAAATCACTTGAAATATTCACCCTGTATACGGCCACTGCAGTGGGCAGTGGATTGAAAAGCGCCGCTGTAATGTTATGCGGATTGTGGTACGTCTTACAAAGCGGCGTCCAACGTTATGCTTTATTGTTATACAATATTAATGAACAGACAGATGCTTAGGCCGTTTTCAGAATAGGGTAACCGTGTGACGAAAATATATGAAACTTTTACCCGCGACTTCTTACGCGCATATCCCGTATTTCCCGTTTCCAGAAATGTTTATTTATATGGAGTTGCACAAACGGCCGTGAAGCAGCACGATTGTATCGCGAACAACTTCAACGTCTGACCACCCTGTAGATTTGCCTAGGGGTTAAAACTGGTAAAAATTGTCGAAACTGTCCGGATACTTGGAAAACATCTTCTATTAGTTACCCAAGTAACATTAAGATTTCTCTCGTATAAAATTAGCCCTCCTAAGGTTAAAGCGAAAACTCTTATGCAACGCAATTTTGGGGGTATGAACGTTGACAGTCTTTGCGAGGATACCAGCAATATAGATTGGTCTCCGCTATTTACGTCTACTTCAGTCGATGACCAAGTTAATTTTTTCACGACTAAACTTGTTAGCTTACGATTGACACGCTCCTGTTCGAGCTGTTAAAGTAAAACACTTGCCGGCACCGTGGCTGACAAATGAGAATAAAACTTTCTTGAATGAAAAAACTAAGGGCGACGCTTATATTTGGAATTAGCGTCCAAATATAAGCGTCGCCCCCATTACACTAACAGGGTATGGTGCTGTCTCAATTCGTAAACACTGCAATAAGGTGTGCAGGAATCCCAATCGCAATCACATTCATGATTCCGTCCAAAATGGGGGCGCATCCAAAGTTTGGAGGGGGTTCCAATCATTGGGGGTCGGTAAAACCCAACAAGAAACTATCCCTAAAGATATAGACATTGATGCAATTAATAAAAAATTCCTGCTTTGTCTAATTTCGATAGGAAAATAAAGTTAAATGCGTTGAATCATCTTTCATCTCTTCCGACTCCCAGTTATTCTCTGTTTGTTTTTGGTTATCTCGACCCTAAACCTCGATCTGGCCCGTATATGCGACTGGCGCAAGAGGAGACTTATGGTGCACCCCATTAAGATACAGGTTATAGTGGTGGGCAGTTCAAGGAAGATCTCAAGGAGACGATTGGACGACTCTTCCCCAAGTTTCTTTTGATAACTCAGCTATTCCCTTTAGTGAGAAAGTTAAAAACGTGGAGATTTTTATTGACAAGAACTTCTCTTGGACTGCCCAGCTACAGGAAGTTAGCCGCAAGCTGTCCGCATCTGCTGCATCCTTGAGAAGAATGCGTAATTTTCTGCCAACTGCCACCAAAATTGCACTTGCACAATCTCTTCTGCTACCCATCCTTGATTATGGATTTCAGCTATCCATGACCTCACTGAAGTGCAACTTGATAAACTTGAGCGCCTTCAAAACTTTTACATAAGGTTCGTATTTGGTTTGCGCAAATATGACCACGTTTCCGAATTCCGTGTTAAACTCAAGTGGTTGCCAATTAGCCTTTGCCGGAATGCTCATATTCTTTCCCTCTTATAATGTGCTCTTTTCCCCTTCAATTCCTATATATCTAAAAAATCAGTTCCAGTTTCTTTGCGACTCTCACACAAAATTTCTTAGGTCATCAGATAACTTGAGACTAAAAATGCCAATGCATTCCACTACATTCTTTGATAAGTATTTTACAGTCCAGGCCGGTCGTCTATGGAATGCATTGCCAGTGTCAATTAAACGTGCACAATCGCTACCTGTTTTTAAACGACTTGATAAGGAACACTACTTGTCACTCTGATTCCTTTCTCGATGTAATTTAAAAAATTGATACATACGTATTTATGTACCTACCTATTTTAGTATTTTGTGTTTCTTTATTTCCGTTTGTTTTTGTTCTATGTTAACTTTATAATTACACCAAGTGCAACTCCATTTCGTGTCCAGGCTATCTCTATCCATTCCAGGTCGCCTGGAAAAGATCGCGGAATGCGATAAGGCCGCCAATTGTATGTTTTTAGTTTAAGATTTTCTGTAAGTATTTTTAATTTGGTGTACGTACAATAAAGTATGTATAAATAGCTTCAGCTTTATACTATAACGTAAGTAAAATTACAATAATAATATTAAAGTTTAAGGGCGTTAATCGCAACATCGTTGCAAAGATATGTCTGGCAATTAATGACGAAATTTCTAATATTAACCCAAAGAAAATATAAGAACACTACTCTTCATTATTAGATGAATTTAAGTTAGTATTTTATATTATACAGCTTCGCTACCTGTAACCTGCCAAAGCCATAATGACCCAAACTTAATTATTGTCCATCGTTCCTATCAGTGATGGAGGGCAGCGCTGAGAAACTTTTAGCATTAAATAAAGTAAAAAAACGAAGGACTGACTCATTCATGGGCTTTCTAATTATCATCAACAAAAGTTAAGAAAGTTAGTTCAACTGAACAATATATATATATATATTTTTAGTTTGTCTAGTGCTGACAGAACATAATAGGCTGTTTAACTCAGAACATTTACTTTGTTTCTCAGGCTATGGGTATTGTTGCTACTTCAAGTGTAAGTCTGAAATTATTTTAAGTCTAGTACCTTAACTTATTAAATACTAGCTTGTGCCCGCTATTTATTCTGCACTTGGCAGATATCCCCGGAAAATAAGGCTTTGTTACCTCAATAAATTTCAATGATATTTCACCAATATGAATGCACAATATTGCATATTCGTGTACAAACAAAATTAAGTACTTATAGAATTATTTATACTAAAACCGGCCAAGTGCGAGTCGAACTCTCACACGAAGGATTCCGTACCATAAACCGAAAAGTCAAGTTTCTTGTATGGGAGCCCCCTTTTATTTTATTTTTTTTATTGCTGGTTATTATAGCGGCAATAGATATACCTACACACTCTGTGAAAATTTCAACAGTTTAAAAATTACGGTTCTTGAGATACAGCCCGCTGACAGACAGACGGACAGTCGGACGGACGGACGGATGGCGGACGGACGGACGGACCCAGACAGCGGAGGCTTAGTAATAGGGTTCCCTTTAGGTGCGGAACCCATATAACAGACGTTTGTGAATGGATACGCTGCATTGTTACCCTTAAATCTTAAACTAGGTCCGTTGATTGCATTCACTTTATTTATTAATAAATAGTTTATTTCTGTTGTTTGCAGTGTTTAGGACATAGATGTTTTGCCAATGTAAGTATTCGAATATTTTATTTTTTTGAATTTTTTTTTTGTAAATTAATACAGTCAACTTCCAAATTGGAGGTACTGTACAAATCGAATCTTTTTAAAACAATCAATGTAATACACAACGACTCTTTTTCCTTGACGGAACAGAGTTAAGTGACAGATTCTAAACAGTTGTTACTCTGTCAGGGTAAGTAATAGATGATATAACAACAAAATCTCTAATATTTACAACATATAACAACGGATGCTATTATTTTATTTAATATAACGATTAGTTCATATAATAAACGATTGATATATTTTTTAAATAACTAATTTTTATAAGCATAACATACATTAAATATAAAATCGTTTGACATACCACTCAAAAGATATAAAAACATAACTAGTAACTGATGACCACCTGCGCTAAGATAGTTTGACGGAGCACCGCGAAGCGGGGCTCCTATTTCCGGGTGGTTTTAAAAAAAAATAACCCTGCCAATCCGTTGGGCAAAACCAGTTTTATTATATTTTCAGTAAAAAGTACTATTGGCGAGAGCTTGTAGTCAAAAGTACTGTTGACTAATTCTGCTATTAAAAATACTTTTGGCTGGTTATGAGTTTTGATTGCAACATNGACCACCTGCGCTAAGATAGTTTGACGGAGCACCGCGAAGCGGGGCTCCTATTTCCGGGTGGTTTTAAAAAAAAATAACCCTGCCAATCCGTTGGGCAAAACCAGTTTTATTATATTTTCAGTAAAAAGTACTATTGGCGAGAGCTTGTAGTCAAAAGTACTGTTGACTAATTCTGCTATTAAAAATACTTTTGGCTGGTTATGAGTTTTGATTGCAACATAAACACTACTTGGGTCACACTTAAAGTTTCTAGAAAATAAAAAAAACGGAATAGTGTAGAAGCCTGTTAATATTTTTATTGCTTGTCGAAGTAGTCTCCGTTCCTTTCTAAGCATCGTCGCATACGATGGAACCATTG
The DNA here is from genome assembly GCA_002192655.3 of Mamestra configurata. Lineage (NCBI taxonomy): Eukaryota > Metazoa > Arthropoda > Insecta > Lepidoptera > Noctuidae > Mamestra > Mamestra configurata. The sequence goes on from NDFZ01003630.1 coordinate 31,501, forward strand.
ACTGAAGCAGTGGGCCCACTCTTCTTTAGGGATCTCTTTCACGCCTTTTTCAAACGCTAAGTTTTCTTTTATTTTAGAAAATAAATAAAAGTTACGAGGTGCCAGGTCGGGTCTGTAAGAAGGATGACTCAGTAACTCTACACCTTTGGTAGGCAAATATTCGACAATCCGTCTGGCGGAGTGAGCTGGAGCATTGTCGTGGTGGATGAGGATCTAGCTTCTTGGGCGCTGCTGTCTCACATTTTCCAAGACAACTGGTAAAAAATGCCTGACATAACAAGCTGCAGTAAACAGCCCTATTATCTTCTAGAAAAATTGTTGCGAAAAAGCATTCATCAACTCTACACATTCAATTCCTGCGTTCTTACTAAATAGAAAAAGTAGTAGTAGTAGTTCTTAATAGAAAAATTCTTAACAAAATCATACAAATACAATTATCCTTCAACTCGAAAACATCCAAAGAAACCATGCCGGTGAACTTGGCAGATCGTATTCCAGCAGAGCTCAAAAAAAAGTGAGTTCTATTCGCATGCAGCATAGTTCTAGAGTTCCTGATACTTTTCGGAAATAGTACTGGCGTTTTTCTCGGAAAAAAAATCAAATGAAAATATGATCTGCTAACTTCCGGTAGCAGATCATTTTTTCCAAAACCAAAATTTTAAAAGTATTTTAGGTGCATAAAGGTGAGAGCTATAGTTCCTGATACTTTTCGGAAAGAGTTCTGTCTCAACGGGCTTAAAAAAAAATTACAAACATACGTAACCGCCACAAATATAAAAACGTAATTTTTTGTAAAAGTGGCGGTAATTACAAAACATATAACCAGATATCAATTA
>NDFZ01003631.1:10893-27569 GCA_002192655.3 Mamestra configurata
ACGTGCGCGAGGGCTCTCGCCTCCATATCCCATGGCGGTAATCCGGCAAGGAGGCTTGCCGCCTCGCCGGAGACTGTGCGATATCCCCGGGCCAGCCGGATGGCTATGACCCTTTGGGACGCGTTGAGCTGGCGGGCTGGTCGCCTTTTCAGCGTTAGCGCCCACACTAGGGCCCCATATAGGGCCATGAACCGCACGATCCCCTAGATTGGGCAGGAGGTGCTTGAACGCAGCCCCAGCCCGCTCCAGTCTGGGAGCCAACCGTCGGAAGTGCTCCTCGAAGTCTCCTCCACCGGCTGTCGAGTACGAGCCCCAGATACCTGATCGTCGACCCGACGCCGATGTGAAACCCGCCTACCGTTACTTGGGACCCCGCCAGTGGCCTGTTCCGAGAACCATGAAAGCACATGGCTTCGGACTTGTGCAAGGCCACCGTGAGACCAGGTGCCAGATCCTTCCAACGATTATTGCGACCCCACGTGTCATTAAGTCGGCCGCCGCCTGGTGCGAGGGGATCGCACCAGGCGGCAGCCGACTTGACCTCCTTGACTTGTGCCAGAACCAGCGTGTCGTCAGACACGCTGGTTCTGGCACTGACGCTGGTTCCAAGCATCCACCAATTGTACCTCGTTGTGACTCTTGGATGCCGGAGATCAAAGTTCACATTAGCAGCAGACTAAGCTGACGCCGCTAGGGAGGTCGGCGCGCAGTGCCCAGTCGTAGTTTGTGTCCACCGCACGACATGTCTCGCCGGTTCCACCCTGCCCCGGAGACCGGGGTAGATGACAGCCCTGTCCGTCAAATAGGCCTCGACAACGCGACGGAGGTAGGTCGGCATCCGGTGGTACCGGAGTGCCTCCCGGATGCAACTCCAGGGCAGGGAGTTAAAGGCGCTGGCGATGCCAAGAGACACCGCTAAGACGACTCTGCCCCGGGAGACCGCATACCCCGTCGTGAGGGCTCTCACACGCATGATGGCGTCACCGTTGAGCGCCCCGTGCGGAAACCTATCTTCGCCAAATTGAAATGGAGCCAGTATGGAAAAATACTCTTCCAAACAAAAAAAAAACATCCAAATCTATTGACAATTTGAGAAAACATCGCTGATCAAACATATGTATCCCAGCATCGTATCCTAACTTATACCTTTCATCATCAGCTTAGCAAGATGAGATGTTGATTACCAGGCACAATTATCTGAATTGCGTTAGAAAACTTAAAAAACGTGTATGAAAAACATTGCATGTGCCTTTAAAATTTGACGGTTGCCCTCGATTTCCCTAGGATCCCATCATCAGATTCTGACTTGGTGCCAATGGGACCACCTCAGGAGTATAGGCTTTCGAATAAAAAAAGAATCATCAAAATCCATTCATAATTGATGGAATGATCGCATAACAAACATAAAAAAGAAATACATACAGTCGAATTGATAACCTCCTTCCTTTTGGAAGTCGGTTGAAAATGTCGTTATTTTCTTCGTTCATAATAAAATGTAGATAGGTACTAAGAGAGTAGGTAAGTAGAGGAAGGTATAAAGAGGGTGCGATGTAAATGCGACGACAGCTAGCGGCAATAATCCTGTTAACGTTATAGCAGGTACTTCTTAGTGGCCTCATAACGATATTAGCTAAGTAGGACATAAGAAATGCAGGGTTGAAATGTGAGCAAATTTTTCCCCTATATATTATTTCTATCATAAAGGAAATGTGTTGAAAATGTTGTGGTCCCTGTAACATAGTTAATTAGGCAGATTAGGTTAAGTACGTACGTACTAGTTTTAAATAAAAAAAAATAATAAATTAAACCGCCAAATACCAAAGAACTGAAAAGCGAAGAAAAATATTGAGGAACATGGCGAAACTGTAAGTGTTCCTTGTTTTATTGCGGAACATAAAACAAGGAACACTTACAGTTTCGCCATGTTCTTCCGACCTGTAAAGATATCAATCACGCCTTAAGAGCCCATACAACCTCAGCTCAAATTCTAATTTCGCCCCCACTTCCCCACTTTCTTTTACAATAAAATCTGTAAAAACGTTTTTAGATCCGAACACCCGTAAGAAACGGAACACTTATATGATCACTCGGGTGTATGTCTGTCTGTCTGTTTGTCCGTCTGTCACAGCCAGTTTTCTCCGAATCTACTGGATCGATTCTGTTGAAGTTTCGTACACATATGAACTTCTGTGACCCAAATAAGTGTGTGTGTCAGCTCCGACGCACGACTGGAGTTTACTCCTTAAGAACTATTATTGTGTAGATTATGTAAAAAGATGGTAAATGAAAGTATCACTACATAGTATAAAACAAAGTCGAATCCCGTTTGTCTGTCCTTATGTGTGCTTAGATCTTTAAAACTACGCAACGGATTATGATGTGGTTTTTTTAATAGATAGAGTGATTCAAGAGGAAGGTTTATATGTATAATACATGCATAACATAGTAGAGAAAAACTGATAATATTAGAGGTTTCTAATGTGATGTCGTAAATAAACACATTTTTTTGCGCTTACATTGCAAACGCTTGTTGAACCCTACGAGATAGATTAAAATAATGTACTATAGTATTGTACATCTTAAAACGGTCTAAAAAAAAGTCCGCGGTGGTATGTCGATCTCTTAGGGATAACCCACAATAGCCATTTTTATCCTTTACTTTTTACGAGAAAGCAATACAGCATTAACTCTTATCCAATTAAGTACCTTAAATACATTGTGCATTTAATATAGATCAATATAGCCCTTTACAGCATGTAATTTAAATGAACATTTTCGAAGATATTACAGTTTTAAAATGCAGGGACATATCGGTTGCGGCGGTACGGGCCGGGGGGCGGCGCGTGCCTATAAATAGCGTTAAAGTTATGTGCTCAAGATGATTTCGCGAAAACACTGACATGACATAATTCCAAGTTACCAGAACGTGGAACCAGAGGTCTAAAACCGTAGTATATTTAGTATCACCATTGCACCCGTGCGAAGCAGGGGCGGGTCGCTAGTATTAAATAAGCTGAGTAGGTATACTTTGTATATTCACACATACATAATCTCGAAGTGAAAGGTGCGCAAAGTACGTTGCACAAAGGAACGTAGCGCCTCACTTTTAGTAAACCTCGATTTTACTCCTCATAAAATTTTCATACTGAGGGCTAAATATGAAAATCGTTTTTTAAGGAGTGAGCTCCAATAAATTTGAGTATAGGGGTGACTTTTGGGGGACAAACCAGAAAATCTCAAAAAAAGCATATTAAATTGAAGGGCTTATTCTGAGGGTTATAATAAATTTTTTTCATAATTTAAAATTAATGATTTTGAAGTTATTCAAGAAATTAGAAGAAAATTTACCATTCNACTCCAATAAATTTGAGTATAGGGGTGACTTTTGGGGGACAAACCAGAAAATCTTAAAAAAAGCATATTAAATTGAAGGGCTTATTCTGAGGGTTATAATAAATTTTTTTCATAATCTAAAATTAATGATTTTGAAGTTATTCAAGAAATTAGAAGAAAATTTACCATTCCCCCCCCCCTTATCTCGGAAACAACTGAGTCTAAAATTTTGAAAAAAAATGCAGATAATGTTCTTTACCTATAAAAGTTTAGTGTTAAAATAACAATATGTTTCAAAAATGAAATTCGTTTGGAACCCTTTGCACGTGAGTCCGACTCGCACTTGGCCAGTTTTTTTTTAAGGGACCTCCCATACCGATAAAAGGGGGATGATTTTTTTGTCGTCTATTCCACCAAATTATAGGTTATTTGTGCTTCACCCTTCACTGTGCCTGGCCTGACATGCACTTGGCCGGTTTTTTTTAATAACCAAGTTATTACATTTTTAGTCGGCATCAAACCCTTTAAACTTACACATGTCACTCATCTTCTTGACTTGAAATATGTCCCCTAGTTGTGGCAGAATGCCTCCTCCATCGCGAGCGGTCTTGAGCTGCACGCTTCACGTCGCTACGCGTCATACCGATTATCATATTTTCTGCCATCACAGTGCGCTACTAGGTATGACGGGGAAAGCCACACTTCCCTTGACGACCCAGTCCATGGCCTGTTTAGGAATGTGATCGGAATCTCTCCAGAGCGTGTAACCAATCCATTTCCACTTAGGTACGATACTTGATCTGGCGGTCGATCGAGCTCTCATGGCAATTCTCCAACAGCTCTGTGTTTGAGATAGTATCGGACCATCCCTAGGATTCGACCAAGACACCGGTTGACGAAAACCCGGATTGGGCGTAAGAAGTCCTGTGCTACCTGACACGTTTCGAACCTGAAATGCAGCACGGATTTGTAGCATTGAACCCGAAGATTTTGAGTTCCCGAGGCAAGTAATTTATGGACGCATTTTTATTTAGGTATTCCGAGTGTTCATTTAAAGTCGGGTTTCGCTGCCTCCTGGCGTAAATCGTTCAAAGCTTGAATGTCTGCGTGTGTATGACTCATGACGCATAGATCATCGACGTAGTCAAGTTTCAATATGTTGGATTATCCCCACTCTGTCTCTTATTATAGTCAATGCGAGCATAAAACCGCTGATAACAACAATAAAGAGAATAGGCGAGAGGAGGCAGCCCTGACGTATACCTGCGTGCACTGCCATGACATCTGAGATGTGGCCGTCGTGACTTTGTGAGTCAAGAATATTTCTTGTAGATGCTCTCCAATACGTAGACCATTTTCAGCGTCATTTTCGCATTATTTTTTCAGAAGGCAAAATCAGATACTGGTTCACTTCAAGGTATCAAAAGTCTTTTTAAAGTCGACAGAGGTAAAGTAAATCTTCCATTGCCATTCTGATACTTGCTCGATTATGATTTAGTGGTTTAACTTTACGTTATTACAAGCAAAAGCATGTTTTTTGTTGCTGAAGCATTTTGTATTTCACCTTGGGCATTTAACATAACTGCTTCAATATGCCGACAAAATATAGGTACCTATTAGGTATTTACTTATTTGTGATTTGATATGCACCGTTTACATTCGTACAAACTTCGTTCGTATTTTTTCGTATTCGTATTTTCACGTAGCTTTAAAAGAGATGAATCTAAGGTCCTATTTAATATTCATTCACACATATTAAAAATGTGCGAATCTTGTAAATTCTTAACATCCACTAATATCAGACAATAATAAATCCTATTCCTAACACAAGTCCATCCCTGAATAAAAATTGTCTTCATGTATTGTATAGGTAATGTGTTCACCTTCTTAGATGCGTATATCTCATTATGAATATTGATTTTCTCCGCGACGTCAGTGTTAATCCTAAAGGTCTCCATATAAAAGACGTTGCGAAACCTGAGACGGACGAGTAGCCTCCACAGCCACGGCAGCCCCGCCGCAACACGGGATTGGTTAAACTACACTAAAGACTGGAGTAGTTCGTAAAACGATTTTCTTCAGTATTTTTGTAATAACCATCTCGGAACATTCCTCTCCTAATTTTAAGTAAGCGTAGAAAAGTTTGCATGTTTTTAATTAATTTTTGTGAGTGATCCTGCTAAGTGTGCATAATTTAAGGTGAAGACAACGAAAACGAAGATGTCGCTGACTCTGGATCCCGGGCCCGGTATAGCTGCCCTACAAGCATGGGGTGGCCAGGTAGCGGCGTATGGCGCCTCCAACCAGACCGTAGTGGACAAGGTGTCGCCTGATATGCTTCATATGGTCGATCCTCACTGGTGAGTCAGTTTAAAATCTATTGTTAAAACCTTCAATTGTTTATAGCATTCCGTATTGCGTATCTTTGTTTATAATTCAGGTACCAGTTTCCTCCGATGAATCCACTTTGGCACGGACTCTTGGGATTCACTATCGGCTGTCTTGGATTCATCTCTATCACTGGCAACGGAATGGTCATTTACATATTTATGTCAACGAAGGTATATAAAACTGTAATTTCTTGTTTAAATTGCTTCTGTATTCTTAAAACCTTTGCATTTAAAACTATTTTTTTTGCAGAGTCTTAAAACTCCATCAAACTTGCTCGTGGTAAATCTCGCTTTCTCTGATTTCCTCATGATGTGCGCTATGTCTCCGGCTATGGTGGTCAATTGTTATAATGAAACATGGGTTTGGGGTAAGTTGTTTTCTTCAAACAAGCAAATTTTGCTTTTATTTTATTATTTTCTAACCACTCTTCTTCGTTTTCTTTCAGGTCCTCTTGCTTGTGAACTCTATGCTTGTGCGGGCTCTCTATTTGGATGTGCATCGATTTGGACCATGACAATGATAGCTTTCGATCGCTATAATGTAATCGTGAAAGGTATCGCCGCCAAGCCCATGACCAACAACGGAGCTCTTCTGCGTATTCTCGGTATTTGGTTGTTCTCACTTGCATGGACTCTCGCGCCATTCTTCGGCTGGAACCGGTAAGGACTCCTGAGTTAATTTTACGTTGATAGTTTCACAAAAGTAGTAAAATTATGTACCTACCTACTAATTTTACGTATTACTATACCTATTACAGATATGTGCCCGAAGGAAACATGACTGCATGTGGCACTGACTACTTGTCCAAAGATTGGTTCAGCCGCAGCTACATCCTTATCTACTCCGTTTTCGTTTACTTCTTGCCTCTTCTGCTTATCATATATTCTTACTTCTTTATTGTCCAGGTAATTCAGAAAATACATTTTAGATTCATGAAGCATCTTTTTCCGTAACAGTAAGTCAGAAGCACACTGCCCGACTGGAATATTAATGTTTTTCTTTGCATCCAGGCCGTAGCAGCTCACGAGAAGGGAATGAGGGAACAAGCTAAGAAAATGAATGTAGCTTCCCTTAGGTCTTCAGAAGCGGCTAACACAAGCGCTGAGTGCAAATTGGCAAAGGTCGAAAACATTCAAATTAAATATGTTTACCTAGCCTCACCAGATTCACAAAAATCCTATTTATTAAAATCTATTGTTACAGGTAGCTCTAATGACCATTTCGCTGTGGTTCATGGCATGGACACCGTACCTCGTGATTAACTACACGGGTGTATTCGAAAGCGCGCCGATCAGCCCTCTTGCTACTATCTGGGGCTCACTCTTCGCAAAGGCTAACGCTGTCTACAATCCCATTGTATATGGCATTAGGTTTGTTTTTCTTTGACGAAAATCATAAGCTTTTTAAAATACTCAAAGCAGCTGAACGGAACTTCAAATGCAAAATTATTGTTTCCAGTCACCCGAAGTACCGTGCTGCTCTGTACCAGAAGTTTCCGTCGCTGTCTTGCCAGGCGTCGCCCGACGAGACCGGCTCCGTGGCGTCGGGTGCCACCGCCGTTTCCGAGGAAAAGCCCGCCGCCTGAACGCCGCGCTCTCGCCTCTTCCGACGACACACACCTCCACGACTCGGCCTCGCTGCTCTATGGACACACGATTCTGCCAAAGCGATGTTATTTATTATTTTTATACGCAAACATTTACATTTGTACAAAGCTATTTAAACTTGAGCACAGAGCGTGTGCTGGTGCAAAATATTCAGGTTGTCCACCTTACAAATCGGCACTTGCGTATTTTGAGTTCACGTTTTGGGTATCGAGTTGAACGTTGCACACTTTTCTTATACCTTACATTTGCTTTAAATATCGGTCGACGACATATAAAAAATACAAAAAAAATAAGAATCAGCAGTATGTCGCCAGGCCGCCCCTTTATCCATGAGACTGCTCCTCTTAGATATAGGCAATGCTATAGATATCTCTACGATGAAACAGGCTCTGTATCTTGGACTAATAAAGTTAAGCAAGCAAAGTGGTTAATGATCACATAACAATTTGTTGTTTTTCTGCAATAACCACCACACCCTACCTAAAAAAAACCGTATAGGTAGGTATTATTCGTATACCTACTTCGTTGGTCGTCATACGTCTGTTTACCTGTCAGTCGGCCAAGACCCTATTTCTCAGAAACGCGAAGAAGTATCAAGTTGATATCAATATCAAATCAAATACCTACGAAGTCTATTGTCCCTAGGAAGTAAAACAAAAAAATATTCAGTACCTACACGTAATAGAAAAATAGGCTTGACCTTATTAGACAATGTAAGATGATAAGAAAACGATATTAATTAATTAAATGAATTGTTGGATATTAAAACGTCAGGAAATAAGATGTTCGAACATGTTAATAGTAGTTATAGCGAATCCTTCAGTCCGTTTTAGTGGATCGGGGACTGCCTTTACCAACATTTGGTATGCCAGCGTAGGCGCTAGTATGGTTCTTGCCCCATATTGCATTAGCCTGATGGCAGCTAGTGCTGCCTTCTGCTGAATTTATAAGTGAAGGGGAGTGTTCTCAAGCAACCAAATAAAAGCGACCCCATGATTTGCTTAACAGTTAATGCATTGTTAAAGTACGATTCCGTTTTTATTGAGTTTGTAGTCGACATGAGTTTTCCAGGGCAATTTGCTATCAAAAACCACTTCCAAGTAGTGACCAACGCAAAGATTTTTTTTTTTGTATGATGTTAATGTGCTTTTACATAATATTGAAAAACATGAGCAAGCGTTTCAAACGAATACGAACCTTTGCAAACAATATTCATAATTTCATATTCGTATGCCACGCTTACATCGTCCTGAGTAGGTACTCCTGAGTAGTTTCTTCCGTCCCTTACTACAGAATCATGAAGGAATTGGCTTTTCATAGCCTAGGTCGATTTGTTTTGAAGTCTCAGCCGCGATGCCTAGTCGATTGACCATACAATAAAGGACTGAGATGGGCGTATAATAGATAGGTGTCAGTAAACTACCAAAGCCAGGATCAGAAAACTGAACAATACTGCCGGTCGATTCGGTAAACATGTCATTCCATCTTGATTATATGGATTAACAGCTCACCGCGTGATCACTTCACCCAAGCCTTCACTTCGACATGTTTACAGAATCGACCGGCTGAACTAGCATCGCATACTTCGTCGAGTAGTGACTCAGCTGGACGTAAGTTACTCAAAATGGTTGACAAACGCATTGAATAATGTTGAAAACAAAACAAACTGGAACGGCATTATTATAAACGGCAAGTACCTACAACTCACACATCAAAAATCGCCACGGCGCTCATATCTTCTTCCAAGAACTTGGGACTAAGTATCTGGATATTCGGGTATAATGTACTCGTAGGTATACCACTATCCGGCTTCTAAATTTGACGGATAACAGGATAATTGGGATATCTTGATGGCACGCCGCCTACTCACGCCTCAAACTTTCTAGAAAATGTTACAGATGTAATTCGTATTTTATAAAAAAGTATTAAAAAGANAACTCACACATCAAAAATCGCCACGGCGCTCATATCTTCTTCCAAGAACTTGGGACTAAGTATCTGGATATTCGGGTATAATGTAGGTATACCACTATCCGGCTTCTAAATTTGACGGATAACAGGATAATTGGGATATCTTGATGGCACGCCGCCTACTCGCGCCTCAAACTTTCTAGAAAATGTTACAGATGTAATTCGTATTTTATAAAAAAGTATTAAAAAGAGGAAAGATTGAATTATTTGTTTGTTTGCTTGTTGCGATTTGGCTCGAAAACTACTCAATCGATTTTATAAAATTCTTTCGCCTTAAAACATAGGCTCTACTTTATTTTCGAAAAAATAGAGATCTGTACGAAAATTGCAATAATGTATCCCAAAGTAGCAAAATTTGCCTAATTATTTATATTATATCTATTATTTATTTGGCGTGCGCTGAGAAAACTATTGATGATACATAAAAATAATTTACTACATGATTAAAGTACTTATACCTATAAAAAAGTCTGCGAGGGTAGGTAGGTACTATTATGGTTAAGTCACAATTACCTACCGCTTTTTGTTCAAATTATTCAATCAAAACTCGGGTGGGGTGGAAAAGTGGTGATTTTTGGTATCATGATCGTAATCGTTATCCGATAAAATGGTTTGATAGTTAAGGTTAATTATGTTCATGTAAATAACACTTTAAATTATTCAATGCTCTATGAAGAAAAATGTAGCGGTTTGAGCGAATTGGAGAGAATCTTAATGCTTGTCCGACCATGAAGTTGAATGGTTTCAAAAAAATATAAGAATTAGAAAATAAACCCCTAAAGGGACGAAATGGGGTGATGAAGTTTTTGGGGAGGCATTACTGCTTACTTCAATATAGATGTTGTCTGGGTTAAAAAGATTCTATTTAGTCCGTCAGTTAGATTATTATCGAAAAATATTAGTGTTTTTTATTTTATCAAATCAAGTCACTTTCCAGTAAAAACTGTTCTGGTAAGTGACGTCACACGAGTTTTTAAAGCACTATATTATTATCATCATTTTTTGTTTACGTGACAAAAGAAAAAATACGTGTCCATTTTTTTTGGAAATTTATCAGACGGTCTAATTAGATTTTTTTAGGTAAATTACCTATTTACGTGGAAATTGGTATGAACCTAAAAGTGGGATGATTGAAAGAAATCTAAAAAAAAAAAAAAATTAATCAACCTGACTGAACGTGTCAATAGTTACCTACGCTGATCCTGAGACCACAGATACAGCAGCAGAAATGGCTGGGTATGAAAATCGTTGTACTTAATTTACCAAAACTAACCTTTAAAAGGGGTTAGAGGGGGCGTTGAAGTGTATGGAGTACCTACCTACTAAATCTGCGCGGACGAAGTCGCGGGCGAAGTGCTAGTACGTAAAGCAGATGAAGTAGCGCAGGTCATTTAGTCCTTATTAGGAGACTAAATGCGCAGCTTCATCTTTTCCAATTTACCAAATTGGAAAAGTCTGACCGCCAACCCCCTATCGCGGCTGTAAAACAGACAGTGATGAGAGGGCTTGACGAATTTGGCGATCCACGCTGCAGTGTAAAACGATTTGAAGTGGGGGCAATAACTTCCCAGTCGCCACCCGGTGGCAATCCATTTTGGGCCGACAAGGCATATTCGGGATGGGCGCGCGAACGGACGCCCCACCCGCACCCATACTCGTCGACGGCTCAGTGCATAGTCGTAGGCCATGGAGCACAACAACCAGCAAAACAGATATGGGCTGCCCCCCCACTAGCTCAAATCCTGGGTACGCCCTTGCTTAGAGCACTGATTAAAGGGCGCTGTTCAATGAAAATACTAGGCCGCTTATTAAATAGCTGATTAAGCCAATTGACTGCGACATCTATATCATTACTTGTGTGTGTCCAAAATTTTGCATCTGACGTTTTGACAATTTAATTGAAGAGTTCACATAAATTCGTTTTTCTTTTGACAACTGATAAATATACTCCTCTGATTGAGTTATTTGAATCGCCAGTAACGCCGCGGAAAAATGGCGAAAACAAGTTATAGCTTAGCAACAGATTAAAAAATATTATTTATGTATTCTTTTATTTTTCAAATAAACGTTACTGAAATAGCCCGACTACTATCATTACTTTTGGGTCAACCTAGCGCGGTTCATTAGCTATGAGATTGTTATATTCTTATACTAAGTATGTTTCTATTGTTTCAGACATCGCCATAAGTCATGGAAATCTTCTAGAATTTTATACCAACGATACCAAATCTGACAGCATACGTTTTGGCTCCCAAAACCTCGGAGCTTTAGCTTATGATGGAATTCACAACATACTGCTGTACGTCGACAAACAAAACGGCAACGATGCCATATGTGGTTATTTCATAAAAGACAATAAGTTCTACTGTTATATCGAGAAAAAGTACAGAAACATTCGTGGTCTCGCATTTGATCCCGTTACTGAATTACTGTTTTACAGTGATATAAATACAAGAAGTATTTACTGGTTTTCATTAAAACCTGGATTTAAAAACAAAGTTGATGGTACTCTTTTAATCAAGATGGATCAGGGAATTCCCACTGATATAGCGGTGGACAGTTGTGGAGGGTTAGTTTTTGTTTAAAATATTGTGAAACTACGAGTAAGTAAAAAATTGTTTTTTACTTCGAGAATCGAGATAATTTAAGATGTTTTTCATTTACAGGTTTGTTTACTGGATCAACACAAACTTGCCGACGCCTACAATCGAGAGAGCTCGTTTTGATGGATCTGAGAGGGAAGTTATTATTAATATTAATTCAAAGTATGTCAACTCCACTTACACACTGGATCCACATAGCTTGACTATTGACCATTGGACACGGATGATTTACTGGATTGAGCCTGCGAATATTGCATCTTACCGTGTTTATTATGCAGATTTGAATGGAGAAAACAAATACAACTTAATGCATTTTATATTTAATGATAAAACGTATACCAGTCCACCATCAAATGCATTGACGGTATCAACAACAGATCTATTCTGGGTAGACTGGCGCTCTGAAATGGACACTGAAATTTTTGTTCGGAAATATGGAAAGCTTACATATGAACGACACCCAAATCCTATCAACTTGAACACTGCAAGTGTCACCGTCGGTTTAGCAGCTAAATATGGAATGTCATTAGCAAGTTACTTAGGAAATAACTGTGGTGGGTCATTTTGCGTTCACGGTCAAAAAGTTTTTGGACAACTTCGTTGTAAATGCACACCTGGATACATCGGTGAGCGATGTGACGTTTCAGTATGCGAAAATTATTGTTTCCAAGGCGATTGCACTTTCAATAATGACGGACATCCTAAATGCAGGTATTAAAACATATTACACTCCTTGAATTGTGTTCCTTGTTTAATTAAATTACACTTTTGGTTTGACATTATCATTATTTCAGATGTCATAATGGTTATTNCACCTGATTCTGACTTGGTGACAATGGGACCACCTCAGGAGTATAGGCAGTACAATTACGTAACAGAAACCAAAAACAGTCTTAATCCTAGAGCGGTTACGCACTGCATCCAATCCGAATCCGTGAAAATACGTTCCGAAGAGTCATAGAACCATTTGTATGGTTGTTTACGCTCTAGATCCGATTTCCGTCATCCGTGGGTCTCCAATACGGTAGAAATATTGACGGACCGAAGTAGCCGTAGTACTGGTTGTATGAACGCTTTCGCATTACCTCGGATTCAAATTAAACATAATTATCCAAAGATGGCCCCCAGAGCAGCTTGAATTTGGATAAGAAATCCAGTGATAAGTGCGTAAGCAATATCCGGATTAGGTCCGAATTTTTAGCAGGTACCAGAACTTTTTTTTAGCTATTCATATTATAAATATTTTTTTAATTTCTAACAGAATTTCAACAGCCATCTTACTTTAGTGTAAAACAATAAAAATCAAATCTACAAGAACTAAACGTGTTTTTATTATTCTAAAGGAAGAAAATGTTGTCTTATAACGTTTTAGACCTAGGTATGTACCTATCCTGCTTAGTTAAATTAAATCGGTTCATTCATTTCGAAAAATAATTTGAAAGTTTGGATGAAATCCCGTACGGCGCGGCGGCGTAAACGCTAGCTATTTTAATAGTGTATCATCTATGGTAACGCTAACTTTATGAGTATGACACAAATGTGTATATAGCTTTGGCTTTTCAACGCGACAATGTTTAGTGCAACGTTGCTAGGCAACGAATAAAAACAAACAATGCTATCGCATTGTGTCAATCAACGAGTGAACGAATTATCTTAACACTTCTAATGCATTGTAACCGTGAATTATTTTTAATTCGACGCAATGGCGTGCAAAACATCGTTTGAACTCCATCATCATTTTCCTAAACTAGCTGAAGAATCTGGGTTTACTTTTAACACACACCGACCTCGCATTCATATAGACTGGAATAAAATTAGTGAGTACATTCAAATATTAATGGCCAATGAACCTAGGATGTTTAGGTACTTGTTTTATTATAATATTTCTCAACTATCGCAAGATTTTCGGACATGCCTAAATCACACGCACGTGACGAAAAGCAACAACTATTTTTGTGACGTAACATTATTTATTTACTTAAGTACATATAAATTAAACATTTTGTTTCAGGACTGATAAATATAGAACATTTGATAAAAGAAAGACAATTTATTATCATCGAACAACATTTGAATGACGTAAGGACACAATCCCTAACTTTTATTTTAATTGCTCATAAAAGCATAAGAACATTCATTAAATAAATAGTAGATTTAAGATGTTAACAGCAAAGAAAAACTATTAATTACCTACCTACAGCAACTTGATTAAATTANGATGATGTTCATAAAATTCATAAGAACATTCATTAAATAAATGATTTAAGATGTTAACAGCAAAGAAAAACTATTAATTACCTACCTACAGCAACTTGATTAAATTATGATCTATGTACTATTTTGTATTTTGGCTTTAATTGTGAACACCTACCTACGTAACTAAAGCTAATGAAAATAACTTTGGTGAACAGATATTAGATTGCGTGATAGAATCAGAGTTCGATGTACGCATACTTGACGAAGGAGTCCTGAAACTGTTTAGACTTGCACAATTGGCTGTTGAATACCAACAATTCTGCCGTCATTACCTAGACCGGAGTGTCTACGTGTTGCGGGAAGAAATAACATCACTAGCACAGGTACCTACCTAACAACAATTTGATGCATTAGGTAGGTTCAACAACCTCATGTTTTTTCGTAATCCCACAAGTTAACATTAAAAATGCTTTGCAGGACTTAGATACATGCAAAAAGGATCTACGAGAAAAGGACGAAGAAATACGAAGACTTAGGAAAAGATCCAGGCATAGTTTTAAGACTCCTCTGCCATATGGAAATGATAACATAGCTACAATGATTTTAAAAACTCTATCTCACAAAGGCACAGACATATTTCCATCGACATCAAACGATGCACTTCAGTATAACAAATGTACTTATTGCGACAAGGTATTTCTGAACCAACTTTACTTGAAGAGCCACATTTCTAGACGACATCCGAATACCGTTGAAACACCTCAGAAAGATACAGATAATACTACTATAAACAACGAAAATACCAAGTTAAGTGCAGAAGTAAATGAACTCAGGAATAAATTAAAAGAAATGGAAGTAATTATTGCTAACACAGCAAACCAAAGCAATGTATCAAAAACAATTATTAATGAAGCTAAATCGGACACTAGTAACGTTATACAAGAGGCCACGAAAGAAATGCGAGACGCTGAGGTATCAACCAACAATGAAGAATACCTATTAAACAAAATCGAAGAATGGAAAAAAGAAGAGCATGCAAATTATAATAAGGAAATGGACAAGCTAAGAAACCAGATCTTAGAATCTATAAAGACTTTCAAAGAAAAGGAAACAGAGAAACCAGTTCCAACCGAAGCGAATGTAATAATTCAATTACATGAAACAATAAAAGAACAGGGTTCTGAAATAATGGCACTCAAAAAAGAACTCAAAGATTCGGTAAGCCACCTTGTTCGGTTTAATTCATTCAATCATAATTGTCAGGGCCATGATGTGACGTCATTGATTGTTTAATTCAAACAGAAATTGTAAAATGAAAAACAACAACTTATAAGATTATTAGCACTTTGCAAATAATGGAATGATGTTAAAAGTACATACTGTCATAAGTTTGCCTATTTCAGAGAATAAGAACCGAAAAAGAAAGCGCTGATCGAAACAAAGCAGCAGAAGCTCAAGTTTTAGTTTGGTCAAATCGCGCGGAAGCCCAGTCGAAGCAATACGAGAACTTGCTTCAGAAGTTAAACGATGTCGCCAGGGATGCTAAAGAGTCTCGCGCTCTCGCAGAAGCAGAGAGAGAACGAGCGGCTCACTTACAAGTATTATTACAACAAAGTGTAAACGTTAAAACGAACGGACATGTCGACAGTACCGATGATGCACCAGTGAGTAGTTAATCCATTAGAATTAATAAAGGATTTAAGCAAAGAAAGTTTTACTATCTGAATTTTCTTTTTCAGACCCCGAAAAAAATACCCAATCCTTCTAATATCAGGAAGAAATCAATCAAAAGGAAAATCACTTCAAATAAAACTGATCAAGAAGCTGACCGCAAAACCCTAGAAAAACTTCATCGCAAAGCGCAAGAGTTGCTAAATATTGGATCTATTCTTACTTCCAGTTCTTCGGATATTTCAAGTGCAGAAAATGATAAGCCATTGCAAACAAAAGCTGTGGACATAAAGGAAACTACGAATAAGAAATTAGAAAATACTACCAAGCTAAAAAGTGTTGAAGAAAAACCCAAAAATCCGGTCAATGAGCGTGATACACAAATTGAAAATGCCAAGACACCAAAAACAAAGAAAGAAAAACTGAAATCTAATCATACCAAAAATACAAAAGAAGAAAACTCTCTTTTAGTCCTCCCAGCAAGGTAAGAAAATATAACTTAAGATAACAAACAAAAAACACTACAGAATGCATCGGGACAGCTTCTTTGAATATTTTTTTCTAAGTTTTTATGGAAACCATGTGAACTGCTTTACTGGCGAAACAAATAATAACTTGTTATGTCTATTTCGTATCTACGGGAGTATACAAATTTGCTTAAAATAATTTATTCTTAACATTATTACAACAGCCCCATTAAAGTCATAAGAGCGAAGATAACTGAAGAAGTGAATAGTCGTTTAGTATCGGCTGGCGTGGACCCACTCAAACATAGACTACCTCGAAGCGTCTTCCAAAAACAACGTTTACAAATACACCAGCAACAAGAGCTGAAAGCTAAGGTACCCAACCCACTTGTTACAAATCTTTTAATTTAACTTTGACTTATCATATCAAGCAAGAT
>NDFZ01003632.1:12143-29547 GCA_002192655.3 Mamestra configurata
GGGGGGGGGGGGGGAGATCAAATGAAAGAGCTTATTGTGAGGGTTTTAATTACAGTTTTTAAGTTATTCATGAAATAAGATGAATTCTCAACCCCCTTTATCTCTGATAAAACTGAGACTAATATTTTGAAAAAAATGCAGATGACAGTTCTTTACCTATCAATTACAGGAAAACCCATAAGAAGTTTGTAGTATTCAAATACCAGGTTACAAAAATTAGATTCGTTCGGAACCCTTTGCACGCGAGTCAGACTCGTACTTGGCCAGTATTATTAATGTATTTTTCGTCCACAGCCTTAACGGACACTCCAAGCTTGGAGAAATGGTTAACATCGCACCTGGCAGAGGGAGCCGCGGTCGGCGTGGATCCTCACACCTTTACCAGAGACGAGTGGACTCCACTGCAGGTAACACACTCCTAACGCTGTGCAAGCGCATCTAATAGTACTGGAATCATGTCAACCAAACAACTTGAAATAGGGACAATAAAAAGATAAAAATAATGTTTATTTTCAGGCGTCGACGGCTCATAGCGTGTTAGTTTTACCAAAAAATAACTTACAAACTATGTTAGTGGTAACACTTAGGCAGACATGAAAAATGACAAAAACGCAAAATTAAAATACAGCATCCACTTAAGAGGAAGATTTATCAAGCACCATGTCTGACATGTAGCTAGATAAACCTATCCATTGAAGGCCCTTCTAGCCTTTCTGAAATAACCTTCAGAATGCTTTTGCTGCTTCCCCGCACCCTGCACATTACTGATGCCACTTTTTTGCGCATGATCGCGAAATAATCGTCTGTGTGCGCATCAGCGAACATCCCTGACGCAATATAGTACCCCTCACAGACATCGCTCTGCGCTCTCTCTCCACATCTAAGTTATCTTTAAGATCCCCCGTAACAATATGGCCCAAATATTTAAATTGTGAGGGTATCACAATTTAAAGGTGAACCGTTTAGTTCTACTGGAGGGACATTTGAGGGACTTTTATTTCTTCCTCTAAACACCAACAGCTCACTCTTTCTAAAAAATATGAAAATATTTATCATCTAAGCAGTTTATCGAAACATATATAAAAATAAAACTTGAGAGGTGTCAAGGGACACCCGGATGGAACGAAGTTCCTTTCGATTAATTAGTGAAGGAATTGTAATAAAATTTTATCTGTATAAAATCTTATTTTGTAAATGTACAAAAAACCTGTATACACTCAACAAAAATAATCGTCTCGAAACCACACTGTTCAATGCGAAATAGAAAGACGAAACGAAAATAACTGGCTTGCTTTCTATGAGAGAGAAAGACAGACAGCACGCCGCGCAGTTTACAACTATATCAAAAAATGTCGTTACAACTTTTGGTCTTAAATTTTTCCGTCTAGCCCCCTTTCGCAACGCGCGATAAGGAACATCGTACCAATAATACTAACAGTGAAAACAGCATCTAAATTGATCTAAACACAAACGAGTTATAATAATTAAATAAATCTGTCAGTTCTGTCACTCCCGCGAAAACGCCGTTGTCTATGTCAGACAGCATCAGTCTGTCTGACATATCGCTGAAATGGACCTTTTTAGTGCAGCCGTGAGACGCACACTTAGTTTTTGGCATAACTACCTTTTTCTTGTTATTTTTTTACCGTGCGTGTTTCATGTACCTGTGCTAAATAAATTTTATTCTTTCATTCTATGTCGCAGCCAACTAGATTAATCAGCCTTTTAATCAGTGACATAAGTGACAAGAGCAAGTCATTACACGATATTGAACCAAAGATGTCACTTAGGTCGCTGAAAAATCGGCGCAGTGAAATGAAAAGGCTGGGCAACCAATTAAACGGCTGATTAAGCTATTTGGCTGCAACATCTATACTATGGCAGCTGTATGAGCATCATGGACTTTGACGACAGAGTTCGTGTCGGACCTCTCTTATTAAAACTGTCAGCTTAAGACAAAAATCTTTTAACTTAATGTTTTTTGACGTGACAACGTCTTATAATTCGATGGAGCCGGCTGCACGCACGAAAAAACATGACGTCATGCGGCGTTACCTGGCTCTGAGGCGTTCCATTTAAGGCTTGAAGTGCAAGCGAGAGCGCGGAACGAGCGACAAAGAGGCACAATCGGCCTCCGCGTTCGGCAGCGTTCAACATCTGTCTCTCTCCTACTTGAGTGAGCGATGCGTCCGCGTGGACAGCTGCTATACAATAATACATTTACATGTTTTCGTCAAGTATGAAGTGCAGTGAAAAGTGAATGTGGTGTCAATTGTTTATAGCAACGATAATTGCGGCGATAAAGGTTTAAAATTCTTTAAAATTTTCTTTTGAACAATGAAACCATTCCATCAGTATTTTCTTATGACGTTGTCACGTTCAACTATCGTCAGTAAACCGACTTTACAGACAACCGTTTTTTAAGTGAGAACTTCTTTAGCGGCGTTATGCACTTTTTGGGATGGGTATACCTAAATATTAAACTCGCGTCAGGACACGTGACCTGATCGAAAATTCGTAAGACGGAGGGAGAGTAGACCTCCGGCGCGGCGTAGGAGAGGAAGTAATATCCCCCTCTCTTTCTACCGCGCGGTGAAAATGCATGCATCATATGCAATTCGTGCGAAAATATTCCCTAAACATTCCAAAATATCAAAAATGCACAACATTAATGTTCAAGTTTTCACTCCTGCCGGCACTCCCGGAGTGCAACCCGTTATTTTTTTCACTTTTTAGTGTTGGTACCAAAATGTCCAACCAGTCCATATCAATTTAATTGTCTATCTCCGAAGTTCTTCATCAGATTTTTACCTCAATTTGATTGGGACCATTTTGGGGTAAACATCTTTCGAACAAAAATATTTTTGTAAATCGTTCTATAGGTACATAATTATATATAATTATGACGGATTTATGCCCGAGGACACATCCTCCTCATTTTTGAAGTCGGTTAATAAATCTTTCATAATTATTTACCAGAGCTCATATTTTTATTTATCTTATAACAAAATTCATGCATAATAGGGAATATGTATGCAATTTTTTTATTTTTAAAAATTAAGTACTTATCGGCTCTAGGAAACAATTATGTTTTTTTTTTTATATTTTCAATAGCACCGAAAATATAAAGCTTCAAAGTCAATTAGAAAGAGAAGTCCGATACTAACTCTGACGTCTATGATAATGACGTGATTTATTACGTTGCAGGATCCAATGAATCGTGTCCCAGAACTTTCTAAGGTTCATTGCCTCGCCTTTCTGGTGGGCGCTTAGACATTTATTGTAAAGTAATATTTTTGCCAACAGACAGCACTTACCAAACACAACATGCATCTGATCCCTGTATCAAAGAACCTGGTGGACGAAGCGAGGAGCCAGCTCGCTGACCCGCCTCCGAAGAGACCCAACAACACTATCATACCGCTACCAGTCAAGTATACCGGTAAGTTTAAACGAACGACCGTCTCCAACCCGGTATATAGATGGAATAGTGTCTTGCTAGACACTTTTATAACATAAAGCAGAAATACTGCCCGTAAAAAAAAAAACAACGGGTTGCACTCCGGGAGTGCCGACAGAAGTGAAAACTTGAACATTAACGTTGTGCATTTTTGATATCTTGGAATGGTAGGGAATAATTTCGCACGATAACTCTTCAACGAATAACAGTACAGTCTCATCAAATTTAATTTAGCGTTGATCTGAACTCTTGTCTCAATTTCAGTATTGGTCCCGTAGTAAAAGTTGTTCATAATGATGAGCCAGCACATCAAGCTACAACAATCTGTCAAATTTCTTTAATAGATTTTCAATTTTATCGCCGAAGATTAAAGTTCAAGGTTGATTGGGGAAATTTGTCAATTTCGGGTAGCATGACGTGCTAGCGTCTGTACAGTGACCCCTGTTCTGGTTTTGCGTAATTTGTGTTACGCGTTTTATACTTTGTCTTATAGGTAAGACAGCTGGTCAGAAGATAACTGAGCTTCGTCAGAAGATCGCTGAAAAGAAGGCTTCGGCGCTCGTCGTCACAGCTCTGGACGAAGTCGCTTGTGAGTATAAACTGACCTGTTAAATGTGTCTTATTAAACCTTTTGAACGCCATTGTCGTGTATACATGACAAGCAAGCGCGTGCCCTGTACGCCAAACGTCACAAATATGTGACAAAAACTACGGCGAATTTGTGGTTTGGCGTCGGGGGCACGCCGACGATGCGTTTATGCTCTGGCGTTCAAAATGTTAAGTAGATTTAATTCAAATTTTTATACGTTTTTTGCATTTTGCAGGTCAGTGTAAGGTTTTATGTCGATAAAAATACAATTGGCGACTGTAACAAATATGGCTTTACTGGGTTATAATAATTAAAATCATCAATACAGGTTGTATCATTCATATAACTCGATTGAATGACTTTTTTTTATGAAATAACCATTCAATCGAGTTAAATGAACTTGGAGGGTTGTATTGATGATTTAAATGATTATAATTCTGTATATAAATACGTGTTACGGTCGCGAATCATGTTTAGTTCAACATACAGCCTGACACTGACCTCTACCCTGGCGCTTCCACCTTAAGAGCGTTTACTCCTCACAGTGTATCATACAAACTTTCAAGTCCTTATTCATGGAAATGAATGAACCGATTTTAATGAAACTTGGTATGCGTCTGTCCGCAGACACGCTGAACCTGCGCGGCGCCGACATACAGTACAACCCGGTGTTCTTCTCCTACCTCATCATCACGCCAGCCGCAGTGATGCTGTTCACCGCCAGCGACTTAAGTCCAGCAGTTAGGGAGCATCTGGCTGAAGAAGCGGTGGAAATACAGCGCTTCCCGTATTCAGATGTTGAGACACAGCTGCGTGAAATGGCTGTAAGTGTTCAAAAGACGAAGAGAAGAGTTCTGTATGGTGTCGGACGTTAAAAGAATATCACCATCCCATCACTTCCCGTGGGTGTCGTAAGAGACGACTAAGGGACTCACCAGAGAATGGCTCTGTGCATTGCAACAGCTACACAGCGATCGGCTACCCGCCTGCCAAGCGTGGCGATTATGGCAAACCCATCTTGGGGGACGCCTATGTCCAGTCGTGGACGTTTGTCGGCTGATATGGATGGATGGATAAAAAAGAATGAATGTTATTTGTCCGCTATGAAGTTTGGCCTTTATTCCGGACTTGCTTTGATTCCTTGAAACGACTTGCCTAAGTATTCAGTGAATACATGCGTGATTTTATGTTATGTCAGTTTCATTTGCGCTGGTTTTTCGTGAATCGAAATCAGAAAAGATGATGATATAATTATATTTCAAGTATAATAAATGAATAGCGGAAAACATTTTCAAAACAATCTCTTATATTAACGAGCTTTATTTATAATTCTATTTCAAGTATAATAAATGAATAGTGGAAAACATTTTAAAAACAATCTTTATTTATAAGTAATTATATTTCAAGTATAATAAATGAATAGTGGAAAACATTTTAAAAACAATCTTTTATATTAACGAGCTGTATTTATAATTATATTTCAAGTATAATAAATGAATAGTGGAAAACATTTTAAAAACAATCTTTTATATTAACGAGCTTTATTTATAATTCTATTTCAAGTATAATAAATGAATAGTGGAAAACATTTTAAAAACAATCTTTTATATTAACGAGCTTTATTTATAATTCTATTTCAAGTATAATAAATGAATAGTGGAAAACATTTTAAAAACAATCTTTTATATTAACGAGCTTTATTTATAATTCTATTTCAAGTATAATAAATGAATAGTGGAAAACATTTTAAAAACAATCTTTTATATTAACGAGCTTTATTTATAATTCTATTTCAAGTATAATAAATGAATAGTGGAAAACATTTTAAAAACAATCTTTTATATTAACGAGCTTTATTTATAATTCTATTTCAAGTATAATAAATGAATAGTGGAAAACATTTTAAAAACAATCTTTTATATTAACGAGCTTTATTTATAATTCTATTTCAAGTATAATAAATGAATAGCGGAAAACATTTTCAAAACAATCTTTTATGTTTAGTTAGTATTATATTTTTGTACATTTTAAGATAAACTGTATCCTACTAATATTATAAACGCGAAAGTTTGTAAGTATGGATGGATGGATGGATGTTTGTTACTCTTTCACGCAAAAACTACCAAATGGTTTTTGATGAAATTTGGCACAGTGGTAGATTATAGTCTGGAATAACACATAGGATACTTTTACGTTTTTATCACGGGAATATGTTCCCTTGGGATAATTTTCGACAATCACGCGGGCGTAGCCCGGCTACGCCCGCGTGATTGGCGGCAACTAGTAAATAATAAATATTTTTTTCATTCATATTCCCTATTGATTGTTGCAGAAAGAGCTTTCCCAGAAAGGTGATGGCAAGCATTCTATCTGGCTCTCAAGTGATGCCAGCGAGGCCATTCATAGAGCTGCGGCCGGGGTAAGTTATGAAAGTCGTACCAAAGTTGTTGCAAATCGCAACCGGCCGCTCATACATTTTGTACTCTGACACATGACAGAAACCAAACTTTTTTTTTTGTGAGTGGCGTCTCGCAGTTCAACCTACAAGGTTGTCGACTGCTTAACCGGGCTTGCCTGTGGTGGCCTTAAAGCCTCCAGCCAGGGCTTATACAGAAACAAAACTCAACGAACATGACATTTATAAATTCAGAGGCGGCTATTTATTTATTTATTTTTTGAAAACAAACAATTGTAACGGTCCGCTACATGTTACCGTAAATGTTACAACAAATAAAAAGTAGGCTAAAGTACAATCCACGACGTTTCCACAGATTACTAAGCTAAAGGTACAGTGTAGACACAATATTTTAAATCATAACAATTTAAGACGGCGACTGGAAGAGACAAAAACAAATCGGTGTTCAGTATATTCCTTCATTTAACTTATGGCTAGAGGTGCTGCTATAAATGATTGATTCTCCTTTTGTTTGTATGTATGTGTGTTTTTAATATTTTGACTTTGATTTAATTTGTTATCCATCTAATTTAATTATTATTGTATAATGAGATGTACATTAAATGCTGAGCTTACCTATAATTTAGATGCATGCAATGCTATTATATTTCTAAAAGCTTGTACAATGAATGTCCTTGTGTGTATTTAGTTGATTTGCCTAAATAAATAAATAAATAAACAACGGCAACGCAAACAATGTTTCAAAAAACACAACAGCATATTGACTACACCTTAACTCAAACTAAAATATGGTGACAAAAAATTCCTCTGCTGCGCTGTCGATTGGTACCTAAACAGTGGCCTTAGTGCTAGTTTTTAAACTTCTCGATCGCGTTAGTGTAAACTAGGGTTCCCAACTTTTTGTACGAGAAATAAAGTATATCATGGTCGAAGAACTAAAATGACAGTATTTTAGAAAAATAAATAGTATTACATTTTTGGTAATTTTGAAAAAACAAATTTTTGGAGTTTCTTGCACAATTTAACAATTTATTATAATTTAAAAATATTCATATGCTTTCCCACAATTTAAGTTAATATTAAATTAAATGAACAGCTTATTTTTAATGGAATCAATGCAAGCTCCATTTCTGTCATCCCGCCTCTTTGCAATCATTACGGAAAACACTCGACAGCAGTGGCAGGAATACAAGCGGTCATAAAAACAGTATTTGTATACTTTTTTTATAGAACAGTAATAGTACATTGTTCACCGAGAGGAGAAAGTGACCGATTACCGTCGAGGGTGTCGTTTGAAGCCCGAGCCGTAGGCGAGGGCTTTAAAACACCCAAGATCGGGAATCGCAGTTTCTCTCGAGTGATACATAGTGCTTTATACTACACCTACAAGGAAAATAAAAAACGAAATCTTTACTAATTGAAATTTATATTGAAATTGTTGCAGTTAGTGAAGCTTAATGTAACACTTTTTCCATTAATGTTTGTTTGAGATGTTTGCGACAATGTAGGAGGAATAACTGGCTGTGCTGTTGGCACTGCGCTCGTAGAAGGCTGTGGTGCCAAAGGGGCAACTGGCTGCTGAGGGGCATTTGGCATCGCCGCGCTCGTTGATGGTTGAGGAGATGAGTCTTGATGCACATTAATCGATCCCGATATTTGGTTATTTATTCGTGTTTTGTTTTCTACGGAATTCTCTATGTAACCTTCTGCAACAGCGGACGATTTCCAACCACCGTGGCGTTTTATTGTGGTTAAATCAGCACCAGTATCTGCAAGAATAGTCGCTGAAGTTCTGCGAAAGCAGTGGCCAGTGTATTCTAGTGGATTGAGTAAATTAAGGTAGGAAGCTATTTCTCTTGGCACAGTACTTATTTTGTTTTTCCCAATTACTTGTTTCGTACATTTTTTGTTTTTATATTGTAGTAAAAACCGATTGGTTTTGGGGTCACTGGGGCGAATTTCGTTATATTTCTTTATTATCTCATAAAATAAGCCCGATATAACAAATGATCGCTGAATTTTGGTTTTTGTGTTAGGAATATTGACAATTATTCGATTTTCGAGGATTTCGATATCGTCTGTTGTCATATCCACAAGTTCTTGCGAACGACAGGCCCCATTTACTCCTAAAATCAAAATAACCTGTAAACAAAAATATCAAACATGAAAACCTAGTAGATTTCTACTCATAAATAGGTACGTAATAAATCATAAACCAGTGCATTTTGTTCATAAACTTACCTTCATCAACAAATATTTGTCATCTGGAGCATTCTGCAAAAAGGAATAAACATCCTTTGTAGTAAGCACTTTTGATTTCTTACTACGGAATCCCTCCGACTTTCTTTTCAGAAATGCTGTAAGTTTTTTGTATTCTTGAATATTTATGTCGTTTCTTGTCAATATAGTACTTTTCAACATTGAGTATATAGACCATAACGTACTTGGTTTGTATTTTTGCGCTTTTTCACTGAAATACGCTAGCAAAACAGTTTCTGAAGAAGATGCCGCATTTTTTTCACTTTTCCATTGCAAAAAATCGTCATAAGTTTTATTATATTTTTTAATTGATTTCTGTGGTAAAAGGTTATCAATCAGTATTTTTGCTGTTTCCTTCAACTGCGGCGGAGTTAAAAAATCTTCATCATCACTATCACTACTTATCATTTTGATAGTTTTATTTTACTTTCTACGAAAACTGAATCCTCAAACAACACACAAATTGGAAATGGCGCCAATGGCGTCTGCAATTTTCACATGTTCTTTTTTCAAATTGTTTATCCTGCCGCCGCAGGGTCGCACTGCCAGCCCGACACCATCCAACACACAGCTAGTGGCCAGTGTCATTTTGCGAACTTGGAGATAAAAACTCACTGTAAAAACTTTTTGGCTTTTGATATTTAGGTTACCGG
Organism: Mamestra configurata; assembly: GCA_002192655.3. Classification (NCBI taxonomy): domain Eukaryota; kingdom Metazoa; phylum Arthropoda; class Insecta; order Lepidoptera; family Noctuidae; genus Mamestra; species Mamestra configurata. The sequence continues at coordinate 21,521 of NDFZ01003632.1, forward strand.
CGCATAGTCTTACCCAAAATTAAAAAAGAAAAACCACGTAAGAAATGGATTTTCATACACTTTTCTCTCCCGCTCAGATGCGTTTTCTCCCCGCATATTTGTTCGATATGCAATGACGTACTTTCTACCGTAAATTTGATAAAGTATCAAGGTACTTTCCAAGCAGGTGTAGTATAAAAAGTATTATACTTACTGTTTTTAACAGTATGGTTGGGAACCCTAGTGTAAACGTAATTTGTATTGACACTGAATAAGCGCCCTGGTGACAATAACGGACAACCTTTTTGTTTTTCATACAATTTGACATAAGCGAGCATTTACGAGTTCGTTAAAAAAATCGCACTACAATAAGCCCTCAGTAATACCCTTTTTTTTCATCTCCATCCTTCCATCCATTTTTTTTTATTTTTTCATTTCTTTAATGTTTGTATTGCCTAATAATTAGTATGAGTCTTGTAACTTGATTATGAATAAATAATAATAATAATAATATGTAACATGGCCAATGGCATGATTGCCAAGAGCCTCCACCGACATCTAAAGAGGCTCTCGTTGGGCAGCTGGATCAAGGGCTTGATCCAGAAAGCAGTACTCCTGGACACGGCGCGCATAGTTAGGAGGTTCCTCTCTCAGGAACCCTGACCACCGGTACCTTGGACCCTGTTCCCGATACCGGTGAACTACTATTTTTTATATCTTTGTATTTTAATATTTAAAAATGTTATTAATATGTATATACATTGAATAAAGGAAATAATAGTAATACGATAGTTACATAGGATATGAAATAATTTTTCTTTGTTTTTCCATATTGTTCTAGATGGATGTAATAAAGACGCCGCTGAACTTAATCTCAGAAATATCTCCCGTAGCTTTGATGAAGCTCATCAAGAATGATGTGGAATTAGAGGTAAGATAATATAAGATAAGATAAGAGAAGATAAGTCTTTATTTGCCTTAAACATGGTATAAAGTTGTTATAGTCAGGTATTAATCTAAAGTCCACATGTTTAGCTATACAGAATGTATCAATTGCATGCAAAATAGCAAGCACTCACTCTTAATACAGCAATACAACAAACATAAATAATATAATCTTTTAATTCAGACAAAGTTCATTATTTGGTTAGTATGCAAAACATAGAAGTGTTAGTACTTATAACTACCGGAACAAAATACAATTATATACTTACACTAAACTCACATGCAGGCTTATCCAATGCCCCAGTATGGGGCTGTCCCATCTGTCCGCTATAACTCCCAGGATGCTGCTGGGGCTGGCACGTACCCGACGCATGGCGGAGGCGCAACGCTTGCGCATGATGGCATGAAAACCATCAATCTCCGCCTCCGCGAACATGCCGGATGCACTACTGTAGCGCGGCAACCCCAAAAACACCCTGAATGCATTATTATACTGGACTCGCAGAGCACTGTATGCCCTCTGAGTATAGTTGACCCACAGACTGCATGTATAAAACGGCTGACAATACGCTCTAAACAGTCCTCCCCGACCATTGATTACCGAGCCAGCCCGCGTCGCTGAGCCAGTAGTTTTAAATCCCCTAATTAATAATGATATGACCCAGCCTGTCCCTTGCTGTCCTCAGAAATCATCAAATGACTTCTTTCGCTCTGGGCGGAGCGGAAGGGCGTGTCAGACTCTTACTGACTAAAACCCATCCGTGTTCCTTCTAAAGCCCTTTGCGTTCCAGGGCCGCGGTGACTCTTTCAAACAAATTCCGCAACCCTAGCAGGCTCTGCCCCGTCTTCTATGCTGACATCTCTTTGAGGCGCGCGTGGCACACAACGCGCCATCGACCCGGGCAGTAACCAGCCTTGGTGTGCTGAACTGCGAGTGGTCATCGTCAAAAAAAAAAATAAGCTCTAAACAGCACAGCTTAAATGGTTGCGGAAAATATAAAATGTCCGTCTAAGATATCCCTAGACGCAGGGTGCTGGTTTAGAATAGTGGACTGTATGGGGTGTGGGGTTCGAAAAGTACGTAGGTGACCTGGCAAATGATATATGAATTACTAGCTGTGCCCGCGACTTCGTCCGCGTGGAATAGTGTCTTTGCGTTGCATTTTTAATTATTTAGGCTAATTATTTTACAAATAAGACATACGTATAAATACTTTAATGAGCTATTTGCAGTGTTTCACTGCTAATAGTATAGTACATAAGGTATAATTGTTATTTTCCACCCTTGATGGTAAAACTTTTACAAATTTTGAATGTCATATTCGATATAACGAATCAACAGCCTAAAAAATAAGTTTCAAACTTCTAGCTCTAAAAATAACAATACTTCCATACAACTTTTCACCCCCCCCCCCCTTTCAACCCCTTACAACCCTTTTTCGCATTAAAACGTAGTCCTTTCTCAGGCTCTATCTGTGTACCAATTTTTTTTTTTCACGAATTGCTTTAATTATCAGTATAAAAGTACTATCATTTATGTGGTAAAATACAATATTCATTCATTGCGCTATTGTACACAAACATGACAATTTATATTACATTAAAAATTTAACACTTCAGAACTACTTCCGTCTTACGAATTTTCGATCAGCTCACGTGTCCTGACGCGAGTTTAACATTTTTTACCCATCCCAAAAAGTGCACAACGACGCTAAAGAAGTTTTCACTAAAAAAAAAACGTGTGCGTCTCGGGACGCCCGACAGAAGTGATAACTTATACTAATTTAAGTTGAACTATTTAATATGGGAAGCGTCTGTCCGAAATACGACTAGCGCTGTGGGTTAGAGTGAGAGAGGAAGAGCCTGCCTACCGCTGCCGTATGCGTGAGAGAGAGGGAAGCCAGACAGACTGGCGCCGTAACGCGTTACGTTACGAAGCGGTTTACCCTCCCATAAGAGGTTATCACTTCAATAATTCTTACGTGTTTACCAGGGTTTCCGTCAATGCCACATTCGCGATGGGATAGCAGTGAGTCGTCTTCTGAAGTGGCTCCACGATCAGATCGATAGCGGGAGGAATATCACGGAGATCCAAGCTGCCGATAAACTCCTTGAATTTCGCAAGTAAGTTGAAAACATAACAGCATCAAAAATTAACCTAAACTTTGTGGGTGACGATGGTTTCAAACCATAAATTTAAGTACAGACGCCAGCACATCAAGCTACGACAATCTGTCAAATTACTTTAATAGATTTTCAACTTTGTCGAGGAAGCATTAGGTTCAAGGTTGATTGGGAAAATTTGACAGTTTTGGGTAGCTTGTACAAAACTCAAATTTAAAGAATTTATTTCTCGAATATTTTGCTGAACATAGACTTCAGAGGTACGCGAAACAGGGTGTAATCGCTCGGAGAACTTTGATACCGCGATGCAGGATTTGTGTGACGTCAGGTATTTAGTTCGTATCAGTGATATAGATGTCGCTACATGACGTAGTCCTAATACAAAGCGGTCATCGCGCGCCCAGTTCGATCCAGCCCGTCCCTAGCTGTCCTCCCCCCAGCGACGCCCTAAGCCGAGACCCGTACCCCGCAGGGGGTGCCCTTAGCGTGTAGTCGCTTAGTTTGTCAGTTTTTTAATAAGCCCTGGCTGGAGGCTTTAATATTATATTAAGGCCACCACAGGCAAGCCCGGTTAAGCAGTCGACAACCTTATAGGTTGAACTACGAGAAGCCACTCATAAAAAAAAAGGTCATCGCGCGCTGATTTGTTTGGAAAAACCGATCGCATCGTCGCGCCGGTTGGTTTTTCTCGAACAAATTATTTTGTATTAGGATGGTGCCAGGCGACAGTTAATAAAATGTACTTAAAACCACTGAAGTCTTTCAATTGGAGATTGTATGAATTTATTCATGCTCTTTCTGTTTCGTTTCGCAGTTCGTCTTGTATTACTAAAAGAAAGTACCTAGTATCCGAACCAATTTTAATATTATTTCAATTCACTTCATTAAATTCCTCCAATTTACAGAGACGAGTCCGACTTTATGGGCCCATCTTTCGAGACCATACCGGGTGCGGGCGCAAACGGCGCGATAATACACTACAGTCCCTCTAGGAACGGGCTGCAGAAGACTATCGAGAGGAATGACATGTTCCTGCTTGACTCCGGGGGACAGTACAAGTAAGTAGTCTCACTGTTAGTGACTATAGAGACCACAATCCCACAAAGAGACAAAGCAAAACAATAGGTTTACAATAAAATACAACTATTCTCTTAATGTGACGTGAGATTTGCAGTTTGCTCTTTACTGGTCGCGAGTTTTTGTTTGTAAACGTTGTAAAGTAGTTATTTTGTTCTTTATATTTAATAGTTCAATATAAAACAAAAAAAAAACTTAAAAAACAAACGTTTTTATAACACACAACATTCACTGACCAGATAAATGAACGATCAGTGAGTGGCGACTGCGGAGTGAGCGGTGACGCAACTAGGTCGGACAGCTCCGCGCCCTCGCTCCCTCAATTAGGTCGGCGCGTTCCCGCTCACTCAATTAGGTCGGCGCGCTCCCGCTCAGTCACGAACTAACGAGCTAAAGAGCGGTAGATCTGGGACCTAGTTCGCGTAGGTCGCATGTGGGAGCGCTCTTTCGAACTAGTTCGTTCGCGAACTACACAAGACTAGAAATGACGCCATTAGCGCAGCTGGGAAGGGGGCGGATGGTTCGGCTCGTTTAGGGGTGACAACAAAGAAGGTCAAGGCCATTGTTAGTTCTAATTTTAAATGTTTCACTTTTGATTTGTTTTTTCTCTGATGACAACTTGTCTTGTCATCTTAAGGTTTTTAAACGAAAAACAAAAATTTATTATACTATTTCAGTACGTTGTTACGGATGCCTAACAAAACTGGTGCCGAAACCCGGGAGTCTTTTAGTGAAGATGACGCTGATGCATCCATCGATTTTCGGACCCATGAGGAGGTCAGCCCTAAAGATGAGCCCCTGTATGAAATAGGGCCCTATACAAGCCTCGTACCCATACACGAGTTTTATAGTCAAAACTATGACCTGTCAGGATATATTGACCAAGTAGAAAGGACATATGTAACACTTTGCGGAATAGATCCCTGCCTAGATAAACGCATGCCATTCTCAATGTTCCAGCATTCGATGACTACCATCCTTAACTGCTACCTCATTGATCTCACTTTGGATAATGGAGAGAGAAAATTAGGTCCGAACAGATGTCAGGACCTCTTACCCAAGGATCTTTGCGTACCAGACAACCTTTATAATTATCTGGCTGCTATCGGAAATACAACTACTGTGGAGGGAGCAAAGGTCAAGTTTAACCTACCAGATATCGCCGTACCTCAGGCCGCTGGAGATGGAATTCCCTCCGGTTCGTTTGGCGAGGTAACTGCCCGGTCCCACAATGTTTATGAGTGCTATATTTCACCACTAGTCACCGCTAACCGCGTACTTAATAGCAGACGAGCAGTAGGAGCCGCGGAAGTACCACCGCTCCCAGCTGCAATCATTCCTGCTGGCGCCGTTCCCACTAGAAATCTACTCGGCCATGGTCCGCCTGATTTGATACATACTCAGGCTAGAACAAGGATCGAAGGCTTCGAGTTTCCCGATGGTGACACCGACTCTGCAAGACTGAAGATATGTCCAGAACTCATGGCACGTGTCAACACTGTCCTATTTGAGATGAGGTCACGCTACAGAATGCGAGACATTGGCCGTTCCTCTTCATCAGTTCGAAATTATATCAAGTCGAAGCACTTACCCGGAAATGTACAGTTCGTTACAGTAATTGAGGCCACTCCAGATAATCAAAAGCTAAGTTACCGACATAATCAAATCCGAAGCTCTGCATCCTGCGACTCTAATACATTAGGCATGTTAAACGTGTTTTGCCTTCGTCGTGAGCGCATTACTAATGCCCCTGGGTTTTGCTACAACGTAAATAACGCTGCACCACCTGGATGGGATGCCCACATGAACGACAATTTTAATATGGTTGGTCGGTTTCTCCCAACGATTGGTGTGACAGACGCTGCCCTCAGAGTAACTCATTTTATTTCACATGCTCCAAGAGGGTCAAGACTTACTTCAATAGATAAGTTTATAAAGGTGAATTTCTGTATACATACCGGCTACGTTTAAAATTAGTAGCATCATCACCAGAGATCGGAATGGTAGACAATATTTACCTAATGTTCGTGAAAGTACATAGAGTTGTTAATACCTCCTCTAAAATCCCGGAATTATAAACATGACGATTATATCCCGGGATTTAAGAAATTTCAAATTACTTATTGCGCTTTGAATATATTTGAACAAAATTATTATATTGAAGAATCTTATTATGTTTTTAGAGTTCCGTACTACCGACTAACAGTAGGTATTTCTGGAGCGAGAATCCTTACTTTGCCGTCACACAGTCTTTGACTAGCGCGGAAGGTAAAGAGTTTAACTGTATACCGCCAATATTAGTTTTTCTTTTTTGTTAACATGGTGCTAACATCAGGTGTTGTGTTTAATTGGAAGTTCAAACAAAAACGCATCATTTTAGCGTATGAAATGTTTTATTAATTTCTAATAATGTTTATTTTGTGAACTTATTGTAAGTACCTACTTATTTTGATTAATACTTAGTCTTAAGTTGTGGTATACAATGTAACACTTACGTTGGAAATAAATTTTATTCCATTCTAAATTGTAACTATACTCAAAGTCCAGTTCATGTTTTTATAATAATAATAATAAACATTTATTTCAGAAGAGATTCCATATTTTTTAGTAACAATATAAACTTATAAACTAGTGTTAGTAAACATTTATTCTAAGCTGCGTGAGGCACGCCGATCCTGGGGAATGTCTACTTGACTGCGTGCAGTCGTATCCATCGCCCCAAGATAAGAATGGTGTTGGGGCTGGCGCGAACACGGCATAGCAGAAAAGCACATCTCTTGCGCATGATGGCCGAAATCCTAGCTACAAAAACACTATATTGTGTGCGCAGGCCACTATATGAAAGAAGAAAGAAGAAAGAAAGAAAAAGAGTTTCAAGCATGACAAATACCAATAAAATAGAATAAACTAAATTACAAAAGTTATGCAAGTTGGGAAGATATGCGTCACGTTCGCGCAAAACGGCCATCGCTCAGCATAATGCTGGGACTCGTGTGCGAGACGGAGCCACAGCGCTGGTTTTCAGCGACAACCGACGTTGAAAGAATGATGTCAATCGATCCTCGCGTAAAGTTTGCACAGGCTGCCCGTGTAAAAGGATTGGCAGTAAGCTTTGAAAAGCGTCAACTTAACCTGAGCCGTACAACGCGCAAACCTGTGGGCCAACATCCCCCATCGAGCAGCCCGCGACCTGCGCTCCCGCTCTACATCAAGATTATCTTTCAAATCGTCTCAGACCCAGTGACCCAGACATTTAAAATATTCAACTCTATTTAGAGGTCTGCCACACAGCATAACCTGCATAACTGGTGGAGTTGTGCTATCGCATTTACAACCTGATTTAAATATCATGAACTCACTCTTTGATGCGTTTTACTTGAGCCCATGGGTCTCAGCGTACGATTCACACACGTTAATCAGTTTTCTTAATGCCCTGATCGAAGGGCTCAACAGAAGCATATCGTCTGCATAGCTTATATTATTAATGCATACTCCATCAATATGACAGCCGATTCCGATTCTACTAAGCTTATCGATCAGATTATTCATGTATAGATTAAACAGCGCGGGCTACAGCCGTGTGTGAGGATTTGTGTGTTAGGATGAGAGGGTGAGTATGTGTGTGTGGGGGTATCTAGGTTTAAAGATATTTATTCTCAAAAAAGACACAAAGTCACTTACATGAGAACAATGTTTACCTTATGCTAGGTATATTGAGTTCGTCAATAAAATAAATATTGAGTATTTCACTCAACCAATGCATTCCCATATGTGTAATTATTTATTTCGTTACTATTTATTTATTAAATATTGGGCTAATTCCTTCTTAAATGCATTGAATGAGTGTACATTTTTTATGCATGACGGTATATTGTTGTACAACTGTGCTCCTTCAAATGTTA
>NDFZ01003633.1:0-24486 GCA_002192655.3 Mamestra configurata
AGCTTGAAACACTGTGTTGTGGACCACCAATGGTGTGGCTATGTGAATGTTGAGGTTCTCTGAGAAGATTCCCGCACCCGTGCCAGATTGGGTTTTGTATTTTTTATCAAAGATAAATTGTTTGGGTATCCGGTCATTGATTGCTTTTGTTATGGGGAGTTCATTGTTGAGCTCCTCGAGCAGAGCGGTGTGTTGTGTTTCTCTCTTACCCCAGTGNAGAGATCCAGTGTTTTAAGACGGACTGCTGCCATCGTCGCTTCCTGTTGTATGAACAGGTGGAGCGGAGGGAGTCCCAGTATGGCTTCGAGCGCCGCAGTCGGAGTAGTCCTCATGCAGCCCGTCATTGCCATGCAGGCTAGCCTTTGCATTCGCTGTAGTTTGTTTACGGCTGTAACTAGCTTTGTGCGGGTCCACCACACCACGGCCATGATCATGGGCCGAATTATTGCGCTGTATAGCCATAGTATTATTTTGGGAGATAGGCCCCACTTCTTACCTATCATTTTCCTGCATTGCCAGAAGATGATGCATGCCCTGTTTAGTTTGTAGTCTAGATGATTACTCCAGTTTAACTTACTGTCTAGGATGACCCCCAGGTACTTAACCTCGTTAGACAACTGGAGTTCTGTGTTAAAGAGCTTAGGTAAACGGTAGTGGCCTAGTGCTCGCTTTTGTGTGAACATGACTAATTCAGTTTTTAGTGGGGTTTACTGACAAATCATATTGTCCGCACCATCTCTACACGATGCGTAGTGCTTGCTGCGTTAGGTTGCAAATCGTTCCAGTCACCTTCCCAGGCACAAGGATTGCGAGGTCGTCTGCATAGCCTATTGTATAGTTACGCGAAGTGGTAAATAACCGTTGCCTTGGAATTAGATTATACGATGTTGAGACGGTTTTCAATTTAGGCTATAAGTATCCACCTAACGGTCGGTCTAACTACGGATCCAACTAAAAGTCATGTTTAAAGGCAAATATGACGTTCCAGCTACCTGTTGGTACCTAATTTGACAATTGGTTTTAAGGTTTTTGTTTTCGTTTTTGAAACTGGCCGTAAATACACCGATATTCCAGACAAAACGTAGTTTACGACTCTTCCACNTTTGGTACCTGATTTGACAATTGGTTTTAAGGTTTTTGTTTTCGTTTTTGAAACTGGCCGTAAATACACCGATATTCCAGACAGAACGTAGTTTACGACTCTTCCACAATCTCAATAAAAAAAACCGGACAAGTGCGAGTCAGATTCGCNGTTGGTACCTAATTTGACAATTGGTTTTAAGGTTTTTGTTTTCGTTTTTGAAACTGGCCGTAAATACACCGATATTCCAGACAAAACGTAGTTTACGACTCTTCCACAATCTCAATAAAAAAAACCGGACAAGTGCGAGTCAGATTCGCGCACCGAGGGTTCCGATCGAGTCTTGATTTTTTCCGAGTATACCTACATTACCTACGGAAGTTTATAAACTATGAAAGCAAAATATAGCAGGTAAAATCGAAGGACAAACTTAACTTTGTTGGTGAAAAATGTTCTCCCATACATGTACTGAAAATATAAGTTTTTAATCGTAAACTACGTTAATAAAAAATGTTTTTATATGATAAAACTATATATTTCCAATTATCAGACTTTTTCCTGTACTTACCTGTACTTTTTTAAGTTAACTTAAAAGTTTGATTTCTTCACAGCTTCAAGGGACTGTAGACTCGAGTGTATGGTTTTAATTTCAACTCGATACCTCCACGCGTTCCCGAGATAAAGAGTCTTGACGGACAGACAGACAGACGGACAACAAAGTGATCCTATAAGGGTTCTGTTTTTCTCCTTTTGAGGTACGAACCCTAAAAAGATACCATCATCATTCTAACTAATATTTTAAATGGAAAGTGAGTTTGTTACAGTTAGGAACACTATCTACTCTAATCGCTGACGTTTCTTCACGGTTCCCGGAAAATCTAGCCTAACTCGAAACGAGAAAATGAAAATGCTTCAAGCAAGATAATAAACACGGACCAAAATTACTTTCAGATTTTAGCGTCAGAAATTTAGAATTCTCGGAAATCATAAGGATTTCCGAGAATTCTAAATTTCTGAAACCTTAGTTGTGACTTTGTGGGACGATTCAATCCGCATTTAAAGTTTCTTAAACATAATGTTGTATTTTAATTGGCACGTTGTTCCGCCAGGCTCGGGCGCAGCCGCGCACGCCACTCGCGGGGCTATGGCGGTCGCGCAAGGCTTCACTTTCGCCGCGGTACTGTGCTGCAGTGTGTTACTCCCGATCCCGACTCGCGGGTATCTTAGTTATTTTTAGTTGGATGCGGTTCACCTTGGCTGCTCTGCATCCTACAGATAGCCGTGCACGTTGAACTTGCAGTGCACAGTACTCCCACTTAGATACAGCACGCGAGCCGGGCGGGTACCAACAGACACAGGCGCATACTAGCGTTTTAATACTAAGTAGGGAATACTTTAAATAGGTACTTACCTACTTTTAGCATTTTGGATAGGTACCTACCTACCTATCCAAAATGCTTAAAGTATTTAAAGTACCTACTTACTAAATACAACAGCCAACCTACTCTGGTTTTTTTTATGGACCCCGTGAACCATACCGAATACCTACCTAGGTAATCTAGACTGCAGACTAAAATAGACTGCAGTAATCGATTAATCAGACAAACTCTAAGCGAAACAGTTTGATTGTTTCTAAATCATTTGATTGCTACTTTATCTATTGGTAAGTACTTACCTAACCTAACTAAGCGAATGTGCGATTGTTTCCACAAACAAAATTATCAAGGTAGGTATAAACAATAGTTAGGGCAACAGGGAACTAACTAAATGGTTGATACACCACGCTACGGCGCAGCGCGCGGTAGGACCGGACGGTACGGTACTAATGATGTTTCATTAATGACTTGTGTTGTTGTGTAAGTACCGGTAAATGAATGCACTGAATGGTAAAGCGTCAACGATTCATCGTCCCGATGTACCGAGTTACTACATAGTGTCACAGTAGATAAATATACAGTAGGTTATCTAAGGCCGCCCGCCGAGTTATTAGCCTACTCTTGCGTTGATACCCAGGGTTGTCACTTTTACTTTTAGTTAATATTTTCGAACAAGCAGCACTTGATCTAAATTTATAAAATAAAAAGCATATTATGATTGAATATTTTACCAATTTATAAATTTAGTAAAAATAAAAAGCTTTTATTCACATAACATTTATTATACTAAGTTACAAATTTGATACCGAGAAAATTTTTCTCCTGTTTCTGCACGTCCGGAACGCTTTATTATTATTTATTAATTATTGTGAAATTGTCCTTATTACAACTATACCTACGCGAAAAATATGTTTACCAAAACGATGTTTCGTACTCAATCCTCTATTTTATAGTAAAACTAGACTTCTTAAAATAAACTTTAGCTCTAAACATAGTATTCAGAAAAATGCGACTCGGCTACGCTCTTAATAAAGCAAATAAACTGTGAAATAAACAATACAATACCATATTTTCTAATAATATTTAAGTATAAGTAGGTACTTACATTTCTGGTTGAGTAGGAAGTATGAAGAATGATAAGTCCGGGTTTGCGAAATCATTATTGAGGCACCCGAAAACACTACAATATTTTTTTCCTCTTTTTGAAGTCATGATACTCGTAATTTACGACAAGTGTCCGCCGCCCGCGCCGGCGAGAGTTGACGAACGCAAGCGGTCATGTAGCGTACGCGCGTGCTCACAGTCGCGCTGCACAGCCCGCACTGCCGCCACCTTATTGCCCCATATATTATGCTAGCGTGTGCGTGAAATCGCGTGCCGACATGGCGCGCGGCGCGCACGCACACATTCAAACCGAGAGCGGCACGTTTGTATGAAGATGTTTTACTGTATATTTATCTACTGTGATAGTGTAGTGAGTCGCGTGTCGCGTACACGCGACGCGGACGTATCGGAAGCGCGGCTGATAACTTATCACTGCGCAGCTAATCGCAGGTGGAGGTCAACAGATTCAATCACAAACAAGTGTCACGTTACATAGCTGTAACTTAATATTGTGTTCCGGTACTGCGACGCCGGAAGCTAATGTCAATAACACTATCCGCAGGCCAACGCATCGCGCTCGCACTGCTTGTACGCGACAATACTACTACTAGGGGCATTTGTTTAATTCACAACGACTACCTAATACATAAACATCGCATTTACAGGGACTGCTCGGTTTGGGTCTTAGTTCACGGTAGTTATAATACCCACATCGCGACCGGACCCTCAGTACTCTATATAATCTACTCATGATCCCAACCCAATATATAGTACTTAATTTTCAACAGATTTGCTCAAAAAATGCATTTACGAAGCCTGTATACATTGTTCGAAAGTTAAAAATTACGCACCATACACTTGGCCACGCCATTTCCAAATTTGCGCTATTTTCAAATGGAATGTCAAAGATTGTTGGGACTTTCCGACTGAATATCTAAAAACAATTTTTTTTTTCATTTCCTTTTCTACTGTTTTCTCACAAATGTGTTGAAAAACGTTGTATGATACACCGTGCGGACATTGGTTTTAAACGATCGACGAGGAGTGCGGTAAAAAGGTAGGTACTTAGATGAGAGTAAGTACCTATTTTACCGAACGCTCCCAAGTATGGTGCCTAATTTTTAAAACAATGTATACAGGCTTCGTAATGCATTTTTTGAGCAAATGTGTTGATAAAATTGCTGTGTCCGACGACGGGGTCCATGTGAACTGTAAAAATGTACCTATCTATGATCTTGTTAAACACATGTGATTGCAATAAAGAGTTGAATTGAATTGAATTGAAAATTGTTTTTATTCCCAAAAAATAAAGGCCCAACCTTTGTATTTGCTCCGTGGGCCCAACCCTACTAATTTGAGTCACATGTAGACATGTAGCCTGAAAACTGAGAACACTACACGCGTTGCGTTACACCCCGATGGTTTCCACCACTCATTAGCACATTGTAGGTAAGTCAAAATGCAGGAGACTATTGGGGAGTTGGAGACAACAATACCATACAAACTGGCACTTCGCCCGCGACTTCGTCAGGTATGTTACGTTTGAAATGATAACACAAGTTCTGTTTAATATAACTTAATGAATCAAATGATATACTTAATGAATTATTGATATGATTTCATTTTACCTAATTTTATATGATATATTATGATTTTTTTATACTTAATTAACTTTTAATATAATTTTGCTTGTAGTTAAATAGGTCGAATCTGTTCCAAAACCGAATCGGGGCACCCTGACTTCACCTAGTATTTTGGCTGCTACCCCAGTGTTTATAAAAACCGGAGGCGCGAAGGGAGAGCAACCCCCTCCCGTTGTAACAAAGCATGGATGCCTATCCTTTGTTACGTAAGGGCGAAGGGGTTGTACTTCCCGCAGCGCCGGAGGCGATGGAGAAGCAACTTTAGTGTTTTGTTTGAGGTTAGGTTACATTAATTTATTAGAGTTTACTCCTTAAGAAACGATTTTCATATTTAGCCAGCGGTATGAACATTTTATGAGGAGTTAAATCGAGCGTTAACTAAAAGTGAGGGACATTCCTTTGCGCACCTTTCACTTCGAAGTTATGTACGTGTGTAGATATAATATGTCATTTCCGTAACATTGTAATAAATCTTGATTAGGTTATAATTTCTCGATATTTTATGAAAAAATTGTTTTGTATACAATAAATACCATCCAAATTCAATAGTTTCCAATATATCCGTGTCTTATTTTGAATTGTTTACATTTTCACGCGATATTTTACAATCTTACGGCGTTTGACATTTTCTGGTGACATATACAAAGTATACTTAGCTTATTAAATAGTTCTTAAGGAGTAATCTCTAGTCGTGGGTCGGAGCTAACACACACAATTTTTTTCTCAAGAACGTTTCGTTACCTTAGAAAATAGGTTAATGTGAAAATTAGGTCAAACTCCACAAACTTCAAGTTTTGGAAAATTAACTATGTACTACGATATCCGTTCAACGGTCTCAGGATTAGCCTACTATTCATCCCGTTCACCCCGTCAGGGATTGATCATGTAAAAATTGTTAGATCTGTTTCAAATATCCCATTTTTAGTTTGTTCATTCCAATTTCCACGTAAATTTAAGTAAACAATAATGTCCTCGCCTAAAAACTACATCACCCCTTTTCGCCCCTTAAGGGGTTTATTTTCAAAAATCCAAATATTTGTTATTCTTATTTTTTTTATCCAAATCATTAATGTTTCAATCAACTTCATCAGACCCAGCATTAAGATTCTCCCCAGTTCGCTCAAACTGCAACATTTTTCTTACTTAGAGCATTTTTATTCCCGTCATAACTTTGAAACGAAAGGTCCGATTTGAATAATTTAAATTGTAATTTACTTATACATAATCAAACTTAATTATCAAATATTTAAATGGATAAGGATTAATATCTTGATATCAAAATCATCACTTTTTCTTTCCAACTGGGCTTTGATTGAATAATTTTAACAAAAAGCGACATACAGCCTTGCGGACTTTTTTCTAGGTAATTATGAGTACTTTAACTATGTAGTACATTATTTTTATGTAACATAAATAGTTTTCGCAGCGCATGCNACACACAAAAAGACATATTGGGTTTTTTTTTTACACCTTGTGTGACATTATTTAAGTTTTAGTAAGGATCCCTAATTATTTACGGANACATACAGCCTTGCGGACTTTTTTCTAGGTAATTATGAGTACTTTAACTATGTAGTACATTATTTTTATGTAACATAAATAGTTTTCGCAGCGCATGCGATGAAAGACATTTTATGTTTTTTTTTTACACCTTGTGTGACATTATTTAAGTTTTAGTAAGGATCCCTAATTATTTACGGAATTAAATATAGCCTATGTTACTTCGTGAAGATGTAGCGTTCTAACGGTGAAAGATTTTTTAAAATCGGTTCAGTACTTTTTGAGCCAAATCGTAACAAACAAACAAACAAATCTTTCATCTTTATAATATTAGTTTAGATATACTTAACATTAGATCACATGAAATTAGGTTATGTGTTTTTATAGCATATGAAAATTAGATCATGTGAACGTTATTTCAAGTGATATTATACTATCTGTTATTATACCATACATTACACACCCCTGTTATTCTAGGATATGCACTATACGTGTGCCAAATTTCATTGAAATCCCTTCAGCCGTTTTTGCCTGATTGTTGCACAAACTTATAAACATACCGGGAACTTTCACACTTATAATAGCCAGAAGGATTAATTTAGATTTAGATAATGGCATTATAATTTGTGGCGCCTGGTGATTGGTATATTGAGTATGTTCCGCAGTGAAGGGGCATGGCACAGAGTACTATAATATAAAAAGGGGCATGGAGCATTACGTATGCAGCGCGTGTAACAACACCTTCGTAGGAACTATAAGAAGAGAGCTGCGGCACAATATGATTAACTGTTGCAGTGTTGCTATTGACGCCGCTGACAGTGGCGAGCTCCGGAGCCTGCCGGTGCCGAGTGCCGTGCGGACGTTGCGGAATGCGCTGGAGCTGAGAATGTGCGACGGTCGCGCAATCGCGCGCTGCCACCTATTACTAGTCAGCTGGAACCTACTACGTAGGCATGTATGAGAAAACTGAACAAGACTATCGCTAACTGAAAACAGTGAAGTACCCAAATACACGAAATACTGCTTTACAACCGCAGCCACACAATACTGGAAAGGGAGCTCTTGGTCAGCGAAAGAAAACCAAGTCATGTTGAAATTGTCTTAGGAACTACTTTACTTTGTACTTTTTGTCGTTTTGATGCCTTGGTTGGATGGACCGCAATTGACTTTTAATTAAATTCGAAAATGGTGTTATTATGAGAGAAACACTCATCAAAGAGACAACAGCGACTGCAGCCTGCAAGTGGGGCAGCAGGCGCGGTGTCCGTCTGTCTGACATTTACGTTTATTTTCATCTGAATACGCCGCGCCCGCTCCTCCGCCACAGCTGATTCACGCAACAGCAGTGGATAACATTTATAAAGTTCACTATAAATACACCGGTTCACTTACCCGCACTAAAGGCCAGAGCCAGCCCATTTCTCGCACCCAGAATGTCGGATGTACGTCTTGTGTCATACCTACGGCACTGGGCACACATGCAGGTGCCATATGGCACAAGAAGGGCTTATAGTTTCCGATCTCAAAAACTTTTGAGGGCCAGACCTAGACATTGCTTCATTTGCTAAAAGCGTAAAAGTCATATCTGTCTCTATTCTTTTCGGAATAAATAATCGACAAGGAATATCTCCACGTGTTATCGCCTAACTATACAAAGAAACATGGAATTCTGATACATAACATTAGTGGAAGTGATTATTATATCCTCCTATCCCCCATATTATATTCCTACCGTTGAGGCTCTGCAGTCATTTCTGCGTTTGCTAATGTAAGCTTTCTTTGAACTTGAAAATTAGCGTAACATCGTTTATTGGCGACACTGTTATCGATACTTTCCACAGTTTATCCAACAGCTTGACGACTTCCCGGTGACTGCACACCTTGTAGTCGCACTAACTCGTACAGACATAGTACCTAAGTATTGAGTTTATTGATTTGTTGCAGCGACACTCGCATGTACTGTTGTTATCTATTCATAAATTATTAGTCTCAGGGCACGCTGATAACGCTTACCTACTTACTGACTCGAAACAAAACGATCATTCAAACAATAGCGATAGTTGTCACTCGTGTAAGTGATGTGTGCGCGATAGCAGACTCATTGCCGACTGTGCCGAGGCGGTGCCGCGGTGTCCGCCCGCAACTTCTTGATTATCATCAATTTGTACAACGGTTCCGAATCGATTGATTTCGAGTGTTCCGTTGTAAGACTTGGCCCACTTCTTGATATTCAATTACATTCTGGCCATACAAGCCACAGATTCTGTCTATGACTTTTTTCAAGGAATCAAGTTTGAACGATATGTTTCACAAATAAAATGTCTTAGTTGACATACTCTGTTAAGTGTTAGGAGTGGGACTTGTTTCCTCTGTAATAGGTAGACATACGGACGCGGCGCGCGGCGCCTACACGGGCACGTCGCACACAATGGCTCGCAGCCTTCAGCTCGCGTCACGCCCCTGCGGCGAGTCACTCACCACCACCACCACCGGAGTCAGACATCTACTGGCCCACTGTTACGATTTCAATGTCTTTAACTAAATATTATAATTAAACCTTCCAGTTTTATTTCTTGGTGGTTTTAAGGTATTCTACTTAGCTACTTACCATCTTACAAAAGTTTTAATAGGAGTTCATTTCACTTGGTAAGTATTGACTCGGTATAGAACGATCTCAAGCAATACTTTCCATGCCTTTTCCTAGACTGAACAATTTAGTGATGAATACGTTTTTAGTATCTACAGATTATAGGGGTTGTAGCAAGAAAGAATATCCTCGTACACTGCACCCATGGATCCGAAGTACAAGGTGAAGGCAATTCCCGGGTAACTGTCGGGAAATCAACTCACGGGATTGCATCAACAAGCATAATAATATGGCGGAGCCGGACAATCAGGAGATCGTTAGAAGAATAGGTCCTAATACTACCACCTAAGCACCGTAGTATTGGAAATGTCTTAGCCACCGAGACTGCGCTTTCGAGTGATTGTGATACTCGGTGCTTGGCGAGCACATTGTGGGCGTTGTCACTTACATTCAAGTATATGTGAGTAAAGATAGCGGTAGTCACTTACAGGAGCACACGTGCACAGTCACACTCACAAGACTCACAAGTTCGCAGCAGGCTAACAGCGAACAAACGACATGCGGGCTTTCCGAAAAGATGGACTCTGTGAGCTCGTTGGCTTCCCTGCTAAACAAATATATATATTATGCATATTTTGCATGAGTCCGTGCGCCTACCACTATAAACCTTGTATCGCTTACTAAATAAAACGGTTGATGACGTGACATTTGATTGAGTGTATGTTTGTAACTTGCTGGGTTAGTTCAATAACTTATCTAGAAGTAATTTCGCAGAATGGCGGTTTCAGTGCAAGAAGTAATATCGTACTATAAGTACCTACGTATATCGTGATTCCAATAGACAGTTTAAAGCTCCCAAAATGAGCCTTCCTAGGCTTCCTGGTGTTAAAGATGAAGAGGACGAAATGGTCCCGGCCCAGACAAGCGTTCCGCAGCACGGAGAGGCATGTTATGTACGAGTAGTACCGGTCTACTTGTAATGGTTTTCAATCGAGATACCTACAATTTATTGACGCAGATTTAGTTTTCCACAGAAGTTAGTAGGTACTTTTGTTTATAATTAGTTGGAAATTTTCAAATTTCAGGTAATTAATCTAATCAGTGACACCGTCACTCCGCCGGCCGCTTTCTGGCCCACTTTCTGAAGGAAGTATAGTAAATTATTTGAGTTATCACTCGGACGGATCATTAACTGATGCAATTATTCATGTCACTGTAGTGGCGCACGCGCGGCGTATGGTGCGGCGTCGGCGCGCGGCTTGCGTGCTCGCGCTCGCTCGTGCCTCTAGCGACTGTCAAAATTGGCGGGAACCGGCGCGGGCGCATCCTGCATACATGTTATCTACACATACATCGGCTTCGCCACTCTGTAGTGACGCGCAATTATTATTTTAGTATGACTAATTTCGATTAGAATGGGCGATCTTGTTATCAACTCTACTAGCGAGTGGCGACGTGTTCCGCTTGCGCAACGATTTTAACAGACCAGACCTATACCAATACCACTTAGCCAAAACTGATTTACCCTACCTACCTACACCTCATCATAAAAGGTGGGCGTTACCTCCTTTTAGCATACCTGATCGTGATCACCTCTTGAGGCTNGTTTCAGTGCAAGAAGTAATATCGTACTATAAGTACCTACGTATATCGTGATTCCAATAGACAGTTTAAAGCTCCCAAAATGAGCCTTCCTAGGCTTCCTGCTGTTAAAGATGAAGAGGACGAAATGGTCCCGGCCCAGACAAGCGTTCCGCAGCACGGAGAGGCATGTTATGTACGAGTAGTACCGGTCTACTTGTAATGGTTTTCAATCGAGATACCTACAATTTATTGACGCAGATTTAGTTTTCCACAGAAGTTAGTAGGTACTTTTGTTTATAATTAGTTGGAAATTTTCAAATTTCAGGTAATTAATCTAATCAGTGACACCGTCACTCCGCCGGCCGCTTTCTGGCCCACTTTCTGAAGGAAGTATAGTAAATTATTTGAGTTATCACTCGGACGGATCATTAACTGATGCAATTATTCATGTCACTGTAGTGGCGCACGCGCGGCGTATGGTGCGGCGTCGGCGCGCGGCTTGCGTGCTCGCGCTCGCTCGTGCCTCTAGCGACTGTCAAAATTGGCGGGAACCGGCGCGGGCGCATCCTGCATACATGTTATCTACACATACATCGGCTTCGCCACTCTGTAGTGACGCGCAATTATTATTTTAGTATGACTAATTTCGATTAGAATGGGCGATCTTGTTATCAACTCTACTAGCGAGTGGCGACGTGTTCCGCTTGCGCAACGATTTTAACAGACCAGACCTATACCAATACCACTTAGCCAAAACTGATTTACCCTACCTACCTACACCTCATCATAAAAGGTGGGCGTTACCTCCTTTTAGCATACCTGATCGTGATCACCTCTTGAGGCTTTGTGAGGCTCGGATGAACTGTCTCAAGTTGACTAGCAAGAGTTCCTGCAGCTAGAGTCGTGCGTTTTCAGCAGCCGACAGGAGAACGTTTCGACTGTAGGAGACCCTACTTACGTAGTAACTATTTAGTAATCTGTGACCCTACACAAGGTCTTTCATACAGACTAACATCACCGATGCTTTATTCTGTGGAGGAGCAGTTACTGACAGCACAAGAGATACAAGTCAGTACCTAACGTACTGAGTACTATGAGGTGAGTTTGATGATCTGCTCAGTCCTATGCTATATAAACTGAGTTATAGCTCAATTAAAGGTTCCTCAAATATCTACACCTGTACAAGTAGGTATGTACTGTACATGCATAGGAACATTACTGAATGCTGCACGGTTTGCGACGGGAGTCGTGGGATGAATGTTGGCTTTCCTTCAAAATTATTATCTTCAGCTTAACTTGTAACAGCGAGATAACCTATAGTAAAAGGAGATAAAATTATAATCAGTTGCGTCATTGATAAAGATAATCCCACCAAGAACATTTTCATGTAAAGTAACGCCAACATAATATTGCCTGCACTGTAAAAAGTTATTAGATCTTATAGAGAGCCAAGCTCCTAACTCTACACGGACTAACCTAACACTCTCCAACTCTCATCTTATCATAGTGAATAGCGTTCTGCGTGAATCCTAGTTTTAAGTTCTCTACAAACCCAACACCTTAGTCAAAATGAGTGCTTGGCCGTTTCGTGAGAGTGACGTAGACACTCCGATGGGCTTATGAACAAAAAGTAATTCACTAGAAGCTTATTTTGTGCCAATAGGTCCTTGAGTAATGAAATGGCATCAAATCTGTGTATTTCAGATATTAATCTAAACTAATATTATAAAGAGTATCTAAATTCTAAACTATATAATCTAAACTAACATTATAAAGAGGAAAGATTTATTTACTTGATTGTTTGTTACGATTTGGCTTACAAACTACTACACTGATTTTAAAAATTCCTTCGCCATTACAAAGCTACATTATTAACTTAAAACAAGCTATAAAATATTTTCGAAAATTAGATTCCTACGAAAATTGAAATAATGTAACCAAAAGTAGCAAAATTTTGCCTTATAAATTCAATATTTGGCTTGCGCTGAGAAAACTATTGATGATACATAAAAATAAGGTACCTACTACACGATTAAAGTACTCGTTATTACTTGTAAAAAAGTCTACTCACTAAGGCATATGTCTAACTATTATGGTTAAGTCATAATGACAGCTTTTTGTTCAATTATTCAATCAAAACCCGGGTGGAATGGAAAAGTGGAGATTTTGGTATCATGATATTAATCCTTATCCATTTAAATGGTTTGATAATTAATGTCTACTAATGTCCATGTATGTTGCGGTTTGAGCGAACTGGGGAGAATCTTAATGCTTGGTCCGATGAAGTTGAAACACGGAATTAATTATTTCAAAAAATAAATAAGAATAACAAATGTTTGGAGTTTTCGAAAATAAACCCCTCAAGGAAGTTTTTAGGAAGGACATTTTATTGCTTGCTTCAATTTACGTGGAAATTGCTATGAACAAACTAAAAGTGGGATAATTGCAACAGATCTTTAAATTTTTACATAATCCCTTGACGGGGAGAACGGGGTGAATAGTAGCGCTGATCACAGAATCAGCAGCAGAAATGACAGAAAATTCATGTTTTTTTTAACTAACCTTTAAAAGGGGTTGACGGGGCGTTGAAGTTACTGAAGACTGAGAAGAGTACCTACTAAATCCGAGCGGACGAAGTAGCGGGCGAAGTGCTAGTAATCTATAAAGTACAATTGTTTAATAAATACTTAACTAAACACTAAAACTAAATTAACCCTAAAATAAAGCGTCAAAAAATCATCCGCACTGGAAGTGTACCCAAAAGACTGGCGGCATTGCCACGTTGTATGGCAATGCTTATTCTTTGACCAAGGTAAAAGCCAGCCCTTGGGTCACGCGAAGTGTCAACTAAGCGTCTTGGGAAATCTTTAAACAAGATATGCGCACTCGGACCCCACGATCCGAGAGTTTCAACCCCAAACGGCTCGAAAATATAACAACAAGTTTATTATATATCCGCCGCTTGAGGTTCTCTGCAGCGGCCGCGGCAGTGCCAGCACAGCACGAAGATGACAGAGCTAGGAAGATGGGAGTGCGCAAGAGTATCGACACAAGTAGTGACCCACACTAATGGCCTCCATGGAACCCATCTTCCATGGAAATAACGACATGCCGCTTAAAACAGCAACAAAACACAACATAACTAAACATAATTAAATTAATTTCAATGTCAAATAACTTACAATTTATCATTAAGGAATTCATCAACAGTATAATAACATAGCTGCCTTAGCCACAACTTCATCATTTTCTTTATTTGGGGTAATGCAAATACTTTTCCATTAACGGTCATCTTCGTCAGGAGACATCTTTCTAGCTAAACTAGCTTTTGCCCGCGATTACGTCCGCGCATATCCCGTTTTTATATTCTCTTACACTCCACAAGGAAGGTTCTTTCATAATTTCAGCTTTCTATGACCAATAGTTTCGGCTGCGCGTTGTCTGTTAGTCACTGAATCACTCAGTCAGCCAGTAACGGAAGAATTTTATATAAGTATTGATCATCTTTGCCACAGCCACAGTCCATCTAAAGTTTATTTTCTTTGGTCTTCAGCCTCACCTCCTTTATCAACAATCCTCATTCATACCTACTGAAAATTTTCTTGACAACGTTTTCCTCATTCCTCCGCATCACATGCACTTGCACATTAGTGCTATACCATATTTAGTTTAAGCATGCAGGTGCACCTGAGAAACTTGCTAATAGTGTAATCAAATTTGAATTTAAATAATAATTTAATTAGTGATTGTTTCACAAAATATTAATTTTATAAGTACATAACATTCGTTATTTTTGTAAACAATTGCTCGTATATTTGTTGTAAATGGCAAAACATGTTGGATCATGATTCTAAAATAATACCTTAATGTACCATGCTTTAAATGCAAATAAAATAATTCTTATTGTTATTCATGTTGCCCACATTATGACAAGTGATGTCTACAGCTTAAGGTCTTGCGTGCAGATAAGTTAATAAAATAAAAAACATCTACATAGATCGCTTATCCAGAATCCAGACTTTTTTTAATAAACCGTTTGAGTTTAATAGTTCAGGTAAAATCTAAAGATTTAAAGCCTCACGTTGAAATACCTGTGTAATTTTCTTACAACCAAGTTTGCTAAGTAATGAAAGCTCACCCGCCTATCATTACAAACACAGCGTCTTACGATACGACGTCTGCGTCCTTATGATACGGTTTGTTATCTTGTCCGGAATGCAGCAGCGCTGCCGATGATAAGATGTGTGACTCGAGAGCATCTCCCGACAATCAAGTGTGTCACGGAGCGCGGCGGCGCCGCCGCGCGTCCACTCGGATCAATTGAAATCAATCAAACGCGCAGCTGCCGCTCATTACCCTCTCCCCAGCACAGTACACCATGCTGAAGGCACCTCCTAATTATAGCATTACTTAAATCTTTCGCATCACTGTCGACTGGAAATGTGTACAAAACACGTAGTCAACACGTAGTTAAAACGTGGGAAATTTTATTTAATTAATTTTTGCCACATGGGCAGCATTTACATCCGTTTCCTGAAGGAGTATTCCGTCGCGCCTGGACCGGAGCTTGATTAGCCACCGCCTGGGTGGTCCCTATCGCCAACCGCGATGGAGACCGTTGAGGAGGTGGAGGAGTGGGCTTCTTCCCCGGCCGCGATGGAGGACGAAGACGACGAGAAACCAACACAGGATCCATCCTCGTCCGGACCAACTTCGGACGAGGATTGCTTTCCTGCAGGGGAGGAGATTGAGGACGATGGCAGCAGCCTCTGCTCTTCTCCCATGCGGGACAACTAGGATCCTGCAGACCAACCTCCAGCACAGCCAAACTCCAACGAAAAAATCCAATATATTTATGTGCGCGACAAAATATGGGTAGGTACTGAGCAATTTTTTTTTTTTCGCGATTTCGGCGTTGGTCCCATAGTTAATGTTTATTTTTGTTTTTAATGTTAATGTGCAATAGGTGTACATTACCTGAATATATGAATTTATTATTATTATCTTTATTAATTTTCCTTACACACTAATTTTCATTTTTAAATATTTCTTAAAAAACATTTAAAAATTAGTAGTCCGCCGGAGTCGGGAGCAGGGTCCAAGCTATCGGTGGTTAGGGCTCCAGAGAAAGGAACCTCCTCACAATACGAGCCGTATCGAGAAGTACTGCCTTCTATATCAGGCCCTTTACCCAACCGCGTAACGCCAGCTTCGACAGGTGTTCGTCGAAGCTGGCCATCAGGCCATTGGCCGTAACGGCAATCGGCACAATGACAGCCGAGTCCAAATTCCACATGTCGACAACCTCGTGTGCTAAGTCGAGATACTTAATTTGTTTCTCTTTCTCAGCTTAGTCAGCTTTCACGAGATTCTCGCAATGTGGGATAGTAACATCGATTATCACGCTAATCGGTCTATCACCACTATATCCGGCTTATTGGTTTATCAGTGATGATAGACCGATCCCAGTACAACATGACATGGTCATTTTCGAGAACTGTACTTGTAATACCGTACCTCAGAATCCACAAGTTTGTATTTTAAAGTAAGTTGCTGGTGAAAAATCGCATGCCCGACACACATCAACCGTCCTGTTCTTCATAATGTGCCTCCGGTAGTTGTTCGTCAAGATAACTTCGTCCATAATTGCACAGACAAAACCATCGGTTTCTCCAAAGAGATCACCGAAACGCAGCCAGGCTCAAAAGCTAATTGATCTACGTCGGGCCCATGTAGGGCCAAAAAAGCGTCCGTGGAGTTCCTAACTCTGCAATACCGCCCTGCGATCGCTAGTGTCAAGCACCGAAGGTTTGCGCTAGTTCTCATTTCAAGCCAAGGAGAGCGGGGTGAGTCCCTTATCCACCGCCACTACATCTCGATGCATATCCACGTCGACAGCTAGGATTATTATTATAGTAAAAGTGGTTCACAATGATGGATACAATGACCCCTTTTCAGGTATAGCGTTTACTCTGTGACACGTTGTATCATGAACATACGTAGTAGGTACTTTTTTTTTAAGTAAGGGAAATCAAATTACTTCTTCCGCTCTGGGTGGAGCGAAAGGGCGTGTCAGACTCTTACTGACTAAAATCCATCCATGCTCCTTCTAAAGCTCTTTGCGTTTCAGGGCCACGGTGACTCTTTCGAACAAATTTCACAACCCTGGCAGGCTCTGGCCCTAGCGGGACCCGTCTTCTATTCTGACATCTCTTTGAGGCGCGCGTGCAACACAACGCGCCATCGACTTAGGTCNTTCCTTCTAAAGCTCTTTGCGTTTCAGGGCCACGGTGACTCTTTCGAACAAATTTCACAACCCTGGCAGGCTCTGGCCCTAGCGGGCCCGTCTTCTATTCTGACATCTCTTTGAGGCGCGCGTGCAACACAACGCGCCATCGACTTAGGTCTGGTGGTGATCGGACAGCGAGCCATCCAACGCTCGCCGTCCGCAGGCCCGAACATACTTAGTACCTACCTACTTTAATATTTTCTTTAAAAAATTGGCCCAAAAGTTGAAAAATGTCATTGTTCTAAGCTTACATATGTTAAAAGTTAAGTCCCTACTAAATACTTACTTTTAAATGTATGAAAAGCATTTTACTTAGGTTGGTACCTACATAGTACNTAAAAAATTGGCCCAAAAGTTGAAAAATGTCATTGTTCTAAGCTTACATATGTTAAAAGTTAAGTGCCTACTAAATACTTACTTTTAAATGTATGAAAAGCATTTTACTTAGGTTGGTACCTACATAGTACATTTGTTTCTATGGAAGAAAGGATGTCCAAATTTTGATTAATATCAAAATTTGCAGCAAAATAAACAGCGTTTTTTTTTTAATAAATTAATAGTTAGTTTACAGTTTGTAGTTTTTTTTTTTTAAAAAAACATTGAATTGAGCAAATTTTTGATTGGTCACACTAAAAAGTTTCACAAATACATACTCTCAGCCAGTGCAGCGCAGGCGCTCCGGCACGATATGGTACTAGCGGACGCATTGCGCACTATTTAGATCTGTGTCAGTGTTGCGAGTTTCACCTGTAACCCATAGATGGCGCTATTTGCACTATTCTTTGTTTTGTGATTTTTATTTCTCGACCATCGTGGTCTCGCGATTTTGCTCCCGTGTCTTATCTCGCAGGAACCACCCAGGATAAAAATCTGGATATTTATTTATTTTTACCTACAAACAATTTTTTATTAGTACCCACATACGGCTAAAGACCAACCACATTTTGTAAAAGACATGATTCAGTATAAAGTAGCAATAATTAAAATAAAAAGTAAGTAAACGTGTGTTACAGTCCTCCAGGTTAATTCTATCTATCTATATCTATATCTTGGGACAACTCACACACGGTCATCCGATCCCAAACTAGGCAGAGCCTGTGCTATGGCAACCAGACAACTGATAAACATACTTATATATTTCTAAATACATACATATTATAGACAAATTACACCCAGACACAGAACAAATGATCAAACTCATCACACAAAGATTTGTCCTGGGTGGGAATCGAACCCGAATTACATAGTTTTTGACTGCCTTAGGACGTAGGACCTAACTACTTCAGATTAAATAAGTTAACTTTAAAAATGCGCTGTTAGATAAGTAAATACGCTAACTGCCTAATCCTATGTAATGATGTTAAAAAATTATTTCTAATAGAAATTAGACTACCAATTTTAGAAAAAATAAGATAGTATTGTCATGCGTAATACCATTATTAAGAATAGAAGTGGTCCTATTATTTAATCCTTGGCTGACTTCGGAACGACCCAATCTAACACACTGCTGTCGATCGCGGAGGTAGTGGGCGAGAATTCGCGGGTGGAAAACCGATTGCGCATAGCTTCGGAAGTAAATAAAAATAGCCTTTATTCCTTTCTACGATTCGAACTTAACATAAAATAAAGAAAGAAAGAATAATATTTATTTAGCACTTACATGAAACACGCACGGTACATAGAAATAAAAAATAAAAAAATGTAGGTATGCTAAGAACCAAGATTAATCTAGTTTATAATAGTATAGGTATTTATGGTTAGGTTTAAATCATTTATTCCCAAAAAGACAATAAAGCCACTTACATGAGAATACAAAATAACATTTAGTTTAATTATCTAATTAACCGCCACCGAGATAAGTAAGTAAAAAACTGTTTACGTAACACAATCGTAACATCATTAGAGACTTAATAAGTAATATCATTAGCCGGTAGGGTAGTTATTTATGGTTAGCTGTATAATTATGTATGTAGGCTGTATAAGTTAATTTACATAAGTAATAGTCGCCTCTGCGGCGTAGCCCTCTCCTAAACCTTTCCACACATCTTTTTCCCGCGCCTCTCGGTCTCCCTTTTTCCCGTTTCCTGTCTCTTGGTATCCATTCCGCCCAATTCCACTTAAGTAATNTATGTATGTAGGCTGTATAAGTTAATTTACATAAGTAATAGTCGCCTCTGCGGCGTAGCCCTCTCCTAAACCTTTCCACACATATTTTTCCCGCGCCTCTCGGTCTCCCTTTTTCCCGTTTCCTGTCTCTTGGTATCCATTCCGCCCAATTCCACTTAAGTAATCTTGTTCTTTTCCTCACATATATTATTTTTGTTTTCTTTATGATGTTGATGTTTTTGACCTTAGCTGATCGTTTTAGACCAAACATACTTCTCTTCTTCTCATTTCACGTTGGCAGAAAGAAATTATTTCTTCGTCTCCTTCAGTGACCATGTCTGGCAACCATACCTTACATAGGTATGGTTGCCAGACATGGCCAGGCGTGGCATTATCGTTACTTCGTAGAGTTTTTCTTTATATTTATATTGATGTCATTGTTTTTCATAATTATTTCTCTTAATCCTCCATATTTCCTCCAAGCTAGAGTTATCCTTCTTTCTATTTCTTTTCCTGTATTATTTCCGAATGATACTAGCTGTCTNATGTAAGGCGTGGCATTATCGTTACTTCGTAGAGTTTTTCTTTATATTTATATTGATGTCATTGTTTTTCATAATTATTTCTCTTAATCCTCCATATTTCCTCCAAGCTAGAGTTATCCTTCTTTCTATTTCTTTTCCTGTATTATTTCCGAATGATACTAGCTGTCTTAAATATATATATGCCTACCAATTCTTTAACATATTCAATATTTTCATTGTCTATTGTAATATCTCGAGGTACTCTTTTTGGTATAATCTTGGTTTTAGACTTGTTTATTGACAATCCCATTTTTTTGATTTTCCATTGCTTGTTCTATCACCATACTCTCTAATTTGGAGGCGCTTTCTGCCAAGACCACAATGTCGTCCGCGAAACGTAAGTGGTTCATTAGTTCTCTGTCTATATGTAGGAATTCCCTTCGTTTCCCAATTTAGACGTCTGAAGATGGATTCGAGCACCGCTGAAAATAATTTTGGAGAGAGAGGGTCACAGCCTTACTCCTTTTTGTATTGGAAATTTTGCGCCTTCTCGCTCTAGGTGCAGTGCAGTTTTGCGCGACTTTTGTTTAAAAGCTCTTTATTATGTTAATGTATTTCCGGTATGCACCTTGTTGTGTGACTCACAATCAAATCAAAAGTCATTTATTTAAACTAGGCTGAAAATCAGCACTTTTCAACGTCAAAATTTTCATGAAGACAGTCTCCCAAATCGCCCAGCTCGTCACCACTTCCTAGTATTTTAGCTGGGAAGCAGAAGTGGCGCAACAGNTTTTTGTATTGGAAATTCTGCACCTTCTCGCTCTAGGTGCAGTTCTGCGCGACTTTTGTTTAAAAGCTCTTTATTATGTTAATGTATTTCCGGTATGCACCTTGTTGTGTGAGTCACAATCAAATCAAAAGTCATTTATTTAAACTAGGCTGAAAATCAGCACTTTTCAACGTCAAAATTTTCATGAAGACAGTCCCCCAAATCGCCCAGCTCGTCACCACTTCCTAGTATTTTAGCTGGGAAGCAGAAGTGGCGCAACAGACTCCCCAGCAACACATCTGTCTGTTTGAAGAACTTGAATTTATACAATGGTATAATGCTGCCTGCGTCTTGGCGCTCCTTGTTGTTCTCCTCATCGCTGCCACTGTGGCAAAGTTGTCAACAGCCTCGGACACCACGGCCATGCAGCCGTAGCGCGGGTCGCATAGCGCGGCATGCGAATCTTAACGACATCATCCGACGAACTCTTGTCACCGTCGGCGTTCCGGCTGTGTTAGAACCTAATGGCCTGGCACGCGACGATGGCAAGAGACCGGACGGCATGTCGTTATTTCCATGGAAGATGGGTAGGCCATTAGTGTGGGACGCTACTTGTGTCGATACTCTTGCGCCATCCCATCTTCCTAGCTCTTCGTGCTGTGCTGGCGCTGCCGCTGCGGCTGCAGAGAACCTCAAGCGGCGGAAATATCATAAACTTGTTGTTATATTTTCGAGCCGTTTGGGGTTGAAACTCTCGGGTCGTGGGGTCCGAGTGCACATAACTTATTTAAAGATCTCTCAAGGCGCTTAGTTGACACTTCACGTGACCCAAGGGCTGGCTTTTACCTTGGTCAAAGAATAAGCATTGCCATACAACGTGGCAATGCCGCCAGTCTTTTGGGTACACTTCCAGTGCGGATGATTTTTTGACGCTTTATTTTAGGGTTAATTTAGTTAGGAGTTTTTATTTAGTTTTACTGTTAGTTAGTTAAGTATTTATTAAACAATTGTACTTTATAGATTAAGCATATCTGCGCACTCGGACCCCACGACCCGAGAGTTGTTTAAAGATTTCCCAAGACGCTTAGTTGACACTTCGCATGACCCAAGGGCTGGCTTTTACCTTGGTCAAAGAATAGCATTGCCATACAACGTGGCAATGCCGCCAGTCTTTTGGGTACACTTCCAGTCGGCAGCGATGCGGATGATTTTTTGACGCTTATTTTAGGGTTAATTCAGTAAGGAGTTTTTATTTTTATATATGGAATAAAGTATGGTATAATTAAACATTGTAATATACTAGAAAATTACATTAAATTAAGTTAATGGCACTTGTCTGCTAGCACACTATATTACACCAACAACTAAATATGACAAAATGATAGAAATAAATACATAGGTAATTAAATAAGCAAAACCAGCATTCAAAAGCAATAAAAAATTTGCCTCCAGGCATAAATGGCGGGCCCGCTTACATGTGCAACGCTGGAATTTAACCATAAGTTGTGACCTAAAGTCACAAGTGATAAACTAGCACTGTCGTAGTAAAATTAATAAACAGTTAATAGTAACAACAATAATTAACTATGGTCAGCAAGACGACCAATCACCACAAGCAGCATCCGTTCACGAGCATAACGCAAAGATCAGCCACTGCCCCCCGCCATATTAGAGGGAAGGGGGTCACCCGATCCATGACGCTACCGTAAGCAGCGACATCTAGGAGCACGACGAACTTGCAGCCGGTTGTTCAGACAAAAATAATATCAAACAATTTGTCGAGGTCGCTAGATAAACAACTCAAACATGGAAATGAATGCGGGTGAATTTTTAAGTTTAGGCTGTGTCGGCGTCAGTGAATTATGTAAATTTCCTGACGGCGTAGGCGGCAAGCTATGCTTTCCCGAAAGTGTTGATATATGAGGGGCCCATTAAAGTTTGGCATCAACTGTTAGGCCCAAGAAAACAGCAGAGTCAACAGTTTCGAGCACCTCGTCACTTATGGTGATATTGGGTCCTAGATTTTTAACATTTGGTAAGGCAAACTTTACATATTTTGTTTTCTTAGCATTTAGAATTAGATTGTTTTTCGTAAACCAACCCGTACCTAACCATGGTGAGTGCAATATTTACGTTCAAAGTCGCGTCTATTCCTATCTACTTTAAAGATATCTTTTAAGTATCATCACTTCATCAGCAAACAGAACTACATCACATGCACCCTTTAAATATAATAGTAAATCATTTATGTATACAAGAAACAAGAATGGACCCAGTATTTAGTCTTGGGGTAGGTACACCTAACTAAACTGGTAGCCCGGAGAAGTTTGCATCATTAACATCTACACATTGTAACCTATTATTCAAATTAGAATCTATTACGTTAAGAGCTTCTTTTTGGAGACCGCAGTGACGTAGTTTACGCAAAAGCGTGTCATGGTGTGCGCAATCAAAGGCTTCGCCGAGATCACAGAAAATTCCAATTGCACTGTGCGAGTTTTCCCATGCGTTAAATATATGTTTTGCTCGCGACTTCGTACGCGCATATCCCGTTTTTTTTCGTTCCCGAAGGAATTTGCCGATCTCGTATAGCCCATACCCTTCCTCATGAATGTGGCTATCATAAACAAAAATAATTTTCCAAATTCGAGTGGTGGTTCCAAACACACAAACATAGCGTTCAAATAAACAAACAAACTCTGCAGTTTATTAGATTAGTATAGATAGATGTCTGAGTAATTGCGTGAGTATTAATTTTTAAAATATTTTTGCCCTATCAAACGCTTTTTGGTAGTCAGTACACGTGGTCTTCGCGGTCTAAACGTTCAGAAATGTAGTCTACAAGGGTAATAAGTTTTCAATAGGTATTTCAGAAGGAAGTTTGTCAGCCCCTACCGAACTACGAAGTTAAGTTTGCCTATTCCTGAAATGTGTGCAGAAGTGGCTCTGCGAATGACTCTCGGCGATAGGTAAGCTTATTTATATTTTGGCTGATTAAGCTAGTTGGCTGCGACAGTTACAAAACGAAATTTCAGTTTTCTGTTGGTAAGATTATAGACGTGGTTGTCATACAGTAAACATAGTTGTAACAAAGACAAGCACATCGATGAGTGATGGTAGCGAGCAGAGAGAGGCGCTGCTCATAGGCTGCGCGGAGGCGCCGGGCCGCCGAGTGAGA
Organism: Mamestra configurata; assembly: GCA_002192655.3. Lineage (NCBI taxonomy): Eukaryota > Metazoa > Arthropoda > Insecta > Lepidoptera > Noctuidae > Mamestra > Mamestra configurata. Next base: position 23,742 of record NDFZ01003633.1, read on the forward strand.
ACTGGGTGACGGCGACGTCGCCACCCGGCACCGCCCGCGCCGCGCGCCGCCCAGTGCAGGGACGGACTCGCTGACACGACACAACACGACGCCGTTTCAGCTGCTCTACTCACTCGCAGGCAACCGAATACACTTGTTGTAGACTGAAGAGTATCTAACTCTTGGTACTATCGGAATTCAAATTAGGACAAGGTGGGTGATCACCTTTTGCCTAGTAGGCAAGTAGTCGGAAGCACACGTATGGATTGCATCCTATTGCTTCCCTGGCGTGCATCCGTCTGCGGCCGGAGCGCGCGTGCCAGCCACGGCGCGGTAGTGAACCGCCGCCGCCGCCCGCCGCGCGACCGGGCTGTCTCGAGCCTCAACTAATAAATACTTACTAGTAACATTACTGGACGTGAGGAAGTGCTGGCTGAATAATATGTCTGTTGTGTTGACACTCTGTGGCTGTGTGCGTTATATTGTGTTGTTGACAGTACTCAGTGTGTAAAGCGTGTCGCCGAGATGTGGCCGCCGCCGCTTGGCTGTACGTCGCAGTACAATATAGCGGAAATTGTATCGCGTGGAGTGGGCAGATAAAGTGCAAACGAAAATGAATGGCGGCAGATCAGACGCGTCCACTTCCACTGACGACGTTAAGGTGAGTTTTAAGTGTTAGCCTACCTATATTTCACCTTCGACATCCAAAGCAGAAAAAAGACTCTTAAAGTATGTGTACCGCGTCAAAATTGGCGGGATACGATGA
>NDFZ01003634.1:0-32435 GCA_002192655.3 Mamestra configurata
TTTAAACGATGCCAATAATAGAGCTGTAAAAGTTTCCAAATACTAGTCGGACATAATTTCATTTTAGTCAATCGACACGAATAAGAAATTATCTTAAATACAAATCACACTTTACCTCAATCTTTCAAGCCAAAACAAGAATGAAAATATTCAACAATTTCTCCATCTAATACGGCATATTTCATCCGAACTCCAAGTGATTATGTCGAATGGTTGCACCGTAAGTACTGTGAGGAGAAGGAGTCGAATGTTGCGCCGCCCGATGTCCGGCCGGCACACCCGAACTAAGGTAATTATAGACCAGCTGCTTGGCACGTCACGTTGTACTTACAGCACTAGTGAACTAGATATTACTTTGGAGTTAGAACTCGGTTGTTTTGGCAAGCTTTTCTTGTAATGAAAGGCTGTTGTTTTAATGGAGAGGCTGCAATAAGCTACTGCGGTGTACGATAAGCCACACACTTGAACAACGCGAAACATCTAGCGTGCCACGGCAGAAAAACACGCTGTCAATTTCAATTTACCATGAATGTGCACTATGCAGTTTACTGTACGGTAGAAGAATTTTAATTAAACAATAGTCTCATGGTTGTTTTTCCTTCATAAGCAATTACATGTAAAATGTAGTAAACGTAATATGAGCCACACCATACCTGCCTATCTTCATGACATCTCCCATTAACGTGCAAACAAAGGACAATCGTTGTAAATCGTCGCGCGCAGAAAACTTATTTAAGTCCGTATCTTAAGTCCCGATCGAAACAAAAAGCAAGTTTGGAACGTCGCGAGACTCCCAGTGCGTCGTGAGACTTAATCAGCCGCTTTCAAAGTGCACTCGACGTCCGTGCGAGCTCTTAGCTGGATGTTTCTGCCTCGTAACCAACTTGATTAAAACGGGCAGCCGGGACGAAGCAAACTGGCCACTTATTTCAACAAACCACCCCTTTTAGCAGCTGCAACACGTCTATTAAGTTTCGTTTTCGTATTAGCCATGCTTGGAACGGTTATTTTTTTTACTGTTTGGACAATGTTTACACCGAGAGTCCACTAAACCCAGTCATGGGCGTTGGTCTCTCTCGAAGTATCTGCTACTGCTAAGTGGTGACATTTGAATGGGAAAACGGTTAAAATAATGGCACTACTTTCAATTGATTTTAACGCAATGCAGCGTTTAAGTGGGCAATTTTCTCGCCCACTGTTTAAATAACTCACAGCAAATAATTTTTCATTGCCTATTATTGCAAATTATTATTTTACTCGAAAATAGCGCATAACTATTAACATACTTTACAGGCACAGCTCAGTCGTAAATATTGTTGAAAATAAAATAAAATTGTTAATACTCGTTGCATAATAAAAAGCTTTTTAATATTCATTGAAACATTATTTCCAATCAAGAAGTCTGAGAGTCTACGTGCAGTTTCTTCATGTTATTCAATTACTATAAATAAAAAATAGGAAAGTTGAAATAATTGATTGCAGGATATTATTTAAGATGCGGTAGTACAGGAGTCGCCTTGTTTTTTTTCCACGTCATTCACAAAATCATTATCGATACATCTTGTTTATGAAAGCCGAAGTAATTGCTTTAAGATCATACGTTTAGACGGTATAATTTATCATTCTTAATACAACAGATTGACGGTGTTATGACTGCTATAAACATGGTATAAATCACCAATCAATCATTGCTACTAGGCTACCACTCTCTCTTTTTAATGTTAACTGCATAATAGAAATTAATAGGCACTTTTCGTTTAGTATTATAAAAAATAAATATTATTTGACTGTTATACTCATTTTGTTTCCAATTGAATACTTTATTCACCGATTAATAATTTACTTAATAAAATATGTCAAAATACTCGCGCTAGATGTTATCTAGAAATAGTTTTATTTGAATGTTATTTATCATAATTAATTAGGTACTTAGATAATCTATTGAAGTATGTCATTGCATTTAATTTTCCTCAACAATTAAATATAAATTTAGCTAGAAAAATATTCAACACAAAACTTTGAAACAGTAAATTCAAATAAAATTGTATCACCTTAATTTTTGTATGCTCCTTTGTTGTTTTGTTGTTGTAAGCCTTCAATGTTTCGGTAAATGAGGAAAACCAACAATTACTAGACTACTGTGACTAATTCATATATTATAAGCTGCTGCTGAGTTTACTTTAATAAGACAAAAACAATAATAAGTACGTTTACTTTATTGCCACATAATAATTTTCCGCTGCAAAAATCATATCTCAGATTATCCTTTGTCATTCCTTGACCTAAATCTTTAATATAAAGTCCTTTGTATAGGTAATGTGAGTAGTGTTTACGAACACCATACTTATTGTTTTTTATGTTGATTAAGGCACATTATGGACGACAATAATATGCCTATTTACGTTTTAAGTGCAGCAATTGTGAAGTCATCGGAGGCAATAGTGTCTAATAAATGGTAGGGTTTCATTAGAATGGGTTGCAGTAATAAAATTGTGTGATACATATTAGAAATCGGGAAATGTTTTTCTTTGTGATGACACTTGCTTTAGAATTTATTTAATCAGACAAAATTTAATTTAATTCTCCATTTTTTAATTTTCTTTTTGTTCCAAATCTTCTACATTTAGAAAATTAAGCTTTAATTTTTTTATATTTTTGCNTTAATTCTCCATTTTTTAATTTTCTTTTTGTTCCAAATCTTCTACATTTAGAAAATTAAGCTTTAATTTTTTTATATTTTTGCGGTTAACAACAGTAACCTAGCTCCTGAACTACAAAGCCGTCGTCACATCCTGTGAACAAGTAAACCCGTTAACATTTCTAAGTCAACTGTCAAGGAATTTTCCAAAGTTGTTATACAATAATTGCGATGGTGATTATTACTCAGTAACTGTAGGTACTGATGCAAATCTCGGCAATGACACTTGCGTAACGTGGTACTATTTAGTTGCAAAGTGCGGCGAATCGATCTAGATCGCTCGCTCTAGAGGAAAAGAGTTCAACGCACGCGACTGCACCTCTGCGTTTGCGCACGCATCGAAATTCTTAATTCGCTTTCGTATCAACATTCCTTGCATTATTATTGTTTTAAGTATATTTTAAAATAAGAGAATGTTATTTATCTATGCTTATAAACGCATAGATATTTTTATTTTTTTATTTTGCATTTATTTAGTAGTACATGGAGTATTACTAATATTATAAATGCAAAAATTATTAATGCGAAAGTTTGGATATTTGGATGTATAGATGGATGTATGTTACTCAATCACGTCAGAACGGCAGATTGGATCTTGATGAAATTTGGCGCGGAGGTAGATTATAGTCTGGAATAACACAAACTTTTTATCCCGGGAGAATCATCATCATCTGCCTAGCCTTTTCCCAATTATATTGGGGTCGGCTTCCAGTCAAACCGGATTCAGCTGAATACCAGTATTACGTGGAGTGGCTGCCTACCAGACCTCCACAACCCATTAACTGGGTAACAAGGTACTCCTAGGCAAGACTGGTGTCAGATTATCTGGCTTCTGACTATCCTTAACGACTGCCAAAGATCTACAAATGACAGCCGGGACCAACGGCTTAACGTGCTTTCCGAGGCACGGAGGAGTCTCGGTATGTTAAGATGGTCACCCATCCACAGACCAACCTTCGACAAGCGTTGCTTAACCTTAAAGATCGACTCGTGCGGCTGTTATTATTTAGCCACGAGCTCCTCCTATTTATCCCGGGAGTATGTTCCCTTGGAATCATTTTCGACATTCACGCGGGCGGCAGCTAGTTTATTTATAGAAAAGACTGTTGCAACGATGTTAAAGTACGATATGCTTGATCATCATCATTTCAGCCGAAAGACGTCAAGACCCAACCGATGTTACATAAAATTTATGTACAAGTATTATAGCGCTTATTTAATATTACATTACTACTTTAACATAATACCTAGTACCAGGTAGGTCAATTCAATGAGCATTGATGCTAAATGAATATTATTTACCTACAAATTGCTCATCAATGATACAAGTAATATTCTTTAAATAAATACCTACTTGCAGAGGACGCTGTGAATAAATGACTAAACAAAGAAACGAACAAGTGAACAAACAAAAGCATATATTTTTTTTAGTCTTCAAACGACAAAGAGTCTAGAATATACCTTGCACTTACTGGTTTTAGGTATAAAAAAATCCTTGACTTTGAAATTACCAGTATTTATTTCACTCACGTACTAACATCTATAAACAGAAGTGTGTCGATTGTAGGTTTTTTGCAAAACCACTTGTAATGTTCATATAAATAAAACATGTAGTTCTACAAAAACCTAGTATAGACCACATATGACGTAACCGGAACTAAATGATATCGTAATCTCGTGATCAGTTGGATAAAGTTGCGCGTTAGATAAATAGTGTCACTTGTACAGTTGTAGCTCTCTCCGATTAGTGGAGGCTGCGCTCGCAACGAGTCCGCTTTCTTCCATACATCAGAGTGATGGATATATGGACATAGGAACCAGCTTGTTGCATGTGGTAACTGAACTGAATAGAATATCATTTATTGTTGTTAAACATACTTATATAAATACAAAACTAAAATGATCAAGTTTTAAAATATTTTCCGAATGTAAAACATGGAAAAATGCATACAGTAGGGTATTTCACAAAAAAATCTAATGAGTCCGTCAGATAGATTTCCAAAAAATATTGGACACATTTTTTCTTTTGTCACGTAAAAAAAAAAATAGGACGCGTTGAAAACTCGTGTGTTACTTACCAGTACACTTTTTACTAAAAAGTGACGTTACAAGGAGAGGTTAAAGAAATTTGTCCAAGTTTCAATTCCCATTTTGCGAATGTCGACCAAGTTTCTGTGACGCTTTACAAAGCTCAACTCCTGACACCATAAATCGATAACCTCATGAAACATAAGCTTGAAATATCTATTTCCTATGCAAATATTTAGTTTTAAGGAAACATTGAACACCGTTATACAATGTGGTTATATCCACACACTACCGTTCTCGAGGTCGAATATCAATTCCTGTAACTTTCTACTGTAAGTGGTGAACACGGCATTCTCAGTGCCATGGGAATGTAACGCCATAACACCTACTTCGTGGTGTTACCTATCACTACATAAACCTAAATAAACAGTTTTGAAGAACACTATGAAGTCTTAAAACGATGATGATTCCGCTTTAAGAGGACACTCTTTCTTTCCAATCTGTTTTATAGAAGTGATGACTTTTAATTGGCTGTCAGTCTCACATACTATTGTTTTTTATTCTGTTTGTTTTAGCTGTAAGTCATCCACAGTTGGTAAATAAATAAATAAATAAATCAATAAATAGCACTATCCCGTTTACATTACGGAATTGGATGGCATTAGCACGTCATAGTAGGGCTGCAGTGCTGCCAGTTCCGCTGGTCTCATAATATGAAAGGAGCAAACTAGTATATCATAGAACCAAATATTCGAAGTAATGGTGATATCTAGCTACCTGCGCTGGAAACGCATAAAACGCATTTACGCATAGATTACAGCAATTTCCCACTCACAAGGTAGGGGCCTGTGTCTCAGTAGTTAGAACATTACAGGCTGGTTATTCTGGAAGTTGCAATCTCAATATATACATAGCCCAAAGGATCGCCAAACTGAAGTGGCAGTCGGCAGGGCACATTGCTCGCAGAGCAGATGGCCGTTGGAGCCGTAGTTTTGGAGTGGCGAACCGGAAGACGCAGCGTTGGCCTCCCACAAGGTGGACCGATGAAGTGTCGCGGGTAGGTGATGGATGCGAGACGCCATCGGTTGTTATGGCGAAACTTGGGGGAGGCCTATGTCCAGCCGAGGACGTCTTTCGACTGATATGATGATGATGATGATGTTGATGAATCTCAATGAGCTTGTACCCGTAAAGCGTTGAAGGCACATTCCTTTAACGCTTAACGGGCACAAAATCTGAAAATTGCTTGACTGTTTGACCTATTCGTTCCTCGAGTGTTCGTGTTGCAAGCGACTAAGTAATTGTATCAGGAAGAGTATTTGTTATGTGAAATAATAGTGTTAATAATGATATGGTATTTATTAGATTGTCAGAAATAATGATTATGGTTGGTCACACGCTATGAACTCTTGAATTCCTTTACGACATGTTTTCTAATTTCCTAATAATTGAATATTTCATATACTTGTCCTGGCTAGACAAGCTGTGATAGACTTCGTTATAATTACAAAAGTAATAAGGCAAATTGCTTTTCTTGAGTAATTTCTGGTTACATTTTACTTATAAAATAGTCGTGATGTCGAACACCAAATCCATGTCAGGTCCAGTTTCACGTAACTTATTTTTAATTTTTATTATGAGACTCTAACATATATTAAAACTAAAAATAAGTTTTTCTCCAACTATTTTTTCCATACAAAAAGAATCTCGATGCCTCAAAAATCTACTTCTTGAAAGTCTTGCACAACTTCCCACCAAAGACTATTAATTTTTTTTAAATCAGGAACTAGGTACTTACAGTTCATGTCAGACAAGGCCGTCCTAGCTCTGAAAGCACAACATTATTTTCTAGATTACCTACTTTTTAGGAACACAATAATACCAACCTTGAAAACTACAGTCCAGTTTCCGCAACTTGCCTTTAATCAGTCATTATTTAATAATCACGAATAGAATCGTGGCTGGATTAAGGCTAAACTAAAATTAGCTCAGACATCATTTGTACAGGCATTTATTTATAACTTAAACTGATTTATTTTATAATTATCAGGACATAATAGAGCCTTGAGTCACGGATAGTGTTGTTAAGTCGCACGATGTATCCGGTGTATAAATAATTATGTAGAAAATAAGTTAATACGCTTAGTATCGAATCATGTCGAACGTATGTTTCTACCCTTTTGTAGGTATCACGTTTTCCAACTTCATGTTTTCAAGGGATGTGTTGAAATTGTCCACCATTGGACGTAGCAAAAACATAGTTCGTAATAATTTGTATCAGAGTATCATGCTAAATGGCCCTGTTGGTATTATGTTAAGTACCGTGAAACACGTTGGTGATGCGATTTACTGTGTTGACAGTAAATAAAAGTTGCCCCACACTAGGATTGCTCCTGTATGGTGGGTACGTTTACAAACATAAAAAGTCACATACATAAACAGCCAGACCCGAAACAACAATCTGTAGGCCATGCACATATTTGTTCCACTCGGGAATCGTACCCGCGACACGCAGCGCAGCAGTCAATCGCTCAACCACTGCGCCAACCGTGCCGTTAAAGTTATCATTCATGCTGACTCTACTCTTACATCTTTCGTAGGATACATAAAAGGTAACTAACATCCCACTCATGGTACCGATGACCCCGACTAGCTCTATTGTTATCACACAGCTGCTTGTAGACTAAACAACTGTTGATCGTAGGCGTGAATTTTATTTTTAACCGACTTCCAAAAAAAGGAGCAGGTTCTCAATTCGTCGGAACCTTTTCTTTTCTTTTCTCAATATCTATATTTTAATACAAGATTACAATATTGTCCTCCAGGATATCTTCAGTATCTTGTGAGTAAACACAGATTGTTTCTAGCTATGTTTGAAGAAGTATGTAAACTATTCAGTGTCACTAGAAACGGCAATGTCCAAGATCCTTAAACCAGTGATGACTAATACAAACAAAAGCTTTTGTATTGACCTGTCACTTCGACCACAATACCTCTCATACATCCTTCATTCGACTAAAAGCATTTTTTTTGTCATGTAGATATGTACGCAGAATTCTAATTATTTCATTTACATTACAAATCCGTTACCATGCCATGCGTCACTTTACGGATCTAGTACGAACGTAGAAAATATAATTATAATGTTAATTCAAAGTTAATTAATTACTTCACCTCGTAAATGGGAAGAAAAGGTATAGAAAGTAGATCTCTGTACTTTCCGTGTTTATTTTTAGAGAGAAAGAATTGCAATGGTTGTTGTTGCCACAATGAGAACGTTAGTCGGATGGAGCAACCGCAGTGTTTAGCGGTTTGGAGACTACACTGCATGTGTAAAATGGGAATACCAAAAGGTTTAAACGGTATGTGAAGTTTAAGAAATAATCTTAGAGACCAATACGAACCACAACTCCATAGCCACAAATGAAGCTGTTGACATAGAACGTCAAGAAATGTTACGGTAAAACGTACAATGAGACATATGTGTCAAAATAAAATACAAAATTGTCACATTTTCTCGACTGCAAATGTTAAAAGAAACAAAATTCACAGATTGTCACCACCTATTGCCGAATTGTCAGATTGTCTTCTGTCTCATATTAAAAAGCCCCTAGAACGAAATTCAACGAAATATTAAAATAATAAGGCCCTTATTCCGTTACTTGGTTAAAATACTATTTAAGAGATTCTAAATTCAAATTCTCCATAAAAAAATTTGAAAAAAGAATCTGCTTATCAGTATTTTAGCTATGTAACAGTCATATTTTTTTATGAATAAGGCTGTATGAGTATAATAAAACAAAAAGCGAGATAATAATTCGTAATTGTTTGAAGCCTATAATTTTAAGATGGAGTATGAACAGGCCGATTATTACTCATAACGATTTAGGCTCAAGCCACTTAAACACTTTAATTATTATTAATAACGCTCTACATAATTATATAATACAAGACAAACGCTTGATTAGCACGTCAAAGGTACCAATTAAAAATCCGGAAGACACGAGGAAACTTACATACGAGTAATACATTAGATAGACATATGGTTCCTTGAGATACCAAACAGTTAGTACAGGGTGATATTTTATTTAAATGGTAATTATGGAGGATAAAACTTTACTTAGTTACTCGATCGTGGAGGTCAGATAGGTAAACACTCCTTTACTTTGCTGAGAAAGGGACCTTTTTGACCTCGCACGTATTAAATTCTTGCTGTTCTTGCTTCTATTAATTATTGTTTACTAGCTGCACCCCGCGGTGTTACCCGCGGTTTTAGTATATATATATAAAAATTAGCCTATGTGCAAAATTGGTTCAGCAGTTTGTGCGTGAAGAAGTAACAAACATACACACACACACTCACCAACTTTCGCCTTCATAATATTAGTGTGATGTGATAGTGTAATGACTGTTCGTTTTCATTTATCTCAAATAAATATTTTTATTTCTTCTTTCATTTCTTTCTCTCTCTTTATTTACAAATACTGGTATTCAGCAAACGGCTAGGTAGATTTATTGAAATATAAACAACCTTTCCAACAGCTAAAATTGCGAAAAAAAAATCTGCTGTAAGTACATTATGTCCAACAGGGAATGTTGCCTGGGTTAAAAATATATGATTCTATTTTGTTTTTTTTTTTTATTTTTAGAAAGCTATCTGTCGGACTAATTAGATTTCTATAGTCAAATACCCTATTCTGATACACAGAAAATATATCAGAGTTGATACTGTAAAAAAAATATTTTCATGAGTACATGCTTTCAACACTCGAAAAGTTGCCAATGAATTAAAAGTCAACCTGTATATACCTACTATATATACATTAACCCTGTGTATATCTATAACAAAAACCGAGGTGCAAACGTGAGGTCATGTCACGAAACAGAGAACATTACCCAACGATCTTATTTGACTTGACACCGCTTCCTTGTCTTAACAATTAATTTAATTTATTATTCACCTGTTCCTTAATAGAGATATAAACCCTTTGTGGTTTATGATTGTGGTTTAGTATGAATTATTGTTGCCTGTCAAAATTAATGTAGTCTAGTGCATTTGTTTGTATGCAGTGTGTAGCTTCCGTGTAGTGGTTTTTATTGTAGTTTTGTATTAAGTTTTGATGATTGATGATCATTTTTAGGGTTCTGTATCCAAAGGGTAAAAACGGGACCCTATAACTAAGACTCCACTGTCCGTCTGTCTATCACCAGGCTGAATCTCATGAACCGTGCTGAATGCTGCATGAAGCTAGACAGTTGAAATTTTCACAGATGATATATTTCTGTTGCCGCTATAACAACAATTCAAAATTAAACGGGCACCCCGTTTAATTTTGAATTTTATTTCATTCCCACTCAAGAAACATGTTTTTAGGCTTATGTTACGGAACCCTTCGTGTGCAAGTCCAACTTGCACCTGGCCAGTTTTTTAAATTAACAGTATGATAATAGTCGGGCGTGGTTTTCCGCGAGGATCACTACCAGAATAATGTTTATCTAGGACTGATCCTCGGAAAGCTACGCGAAATATAAGTATTAAAACTATTTTCAATTGCTGTTTTCTTTATTATACTGTAGCTGTTCTTATCGTAATAACGTTTTTCCTTTAGGTATATCAAATGAAAACGAATGTTTTAAATTGCGACAGGTGTCAACTACGTACAATCTGATATAATTTTTCGTTCTGAAGGTCTTCCGAGTCCCTTCAATTTCTTGTATTATGTTCCTTCAATGCGATAACGAAAGTTGGAATAAACGAAATAAATTACTGTACATTTTATCACAAGAGAATCGCAAAAGGAATATTTTAAAGCAAAAATATCCGAGCGTTTTAATTACGCAACTCGAAAAAAATATTCTGTAGCTGAATTAGAGACGAAAACTTTCGGCCATTTGTTTACAAATGAACATTAAAACAAACTTTTTCTAAGGAAGTGGTTGCAAAAATTTTAAGTCACGCACAAAAACAATTTATCATAGTGATTGTTGTCGGCATCTGGGCTCAGAAATAAATCGCGGAGTTTTAACATTAAGTCTCGGCCCTCGGTCGGCCGGCCCTAACGGCCAGGTAATAATTCCAATCTGCACCATCCGCACAACTTCAAAACGGCCAAACTTCAACACATTATCTTTTAATTTGGACCCGGATAGACAAATAAGATGTTGCCGAAAGGAATTTCATTGAAACAGTTGAAACTTCGGTCGAGACAGAATAATTGACGCGAGAGATTGCCGCCCTCCATAGCTGTTTCTAAAGCAATGAGATACGAATTTCTCATTAAAATTTTCAGACTGGAAGTCGGATGCCCGGTGCTCCATTCAATTCCGCCTTTTGAAACTAAATCACAAGTTTTAACGAATTACTTTGACAATAAAGAATTTTATATAACATTGGGATCAAATAATTAAAAGGGTTCGATCGGTCGCGGACCTACGGACATACATAAGTTATGGAACTGACATAATGGGCCGGAAGGGACCGCGCCAAACTATAATAGTATTCTGACATGTGTGTCCCTCGACCACGCACGGCCGACGTTACACCGTAGCCTCGATAGATTTAATTGTACGCACGATAAAATTAATGATTTCAACACCGGAATATGGTTTAAAGCTCCGTGTAACAGGTGCAGTGTTTTCTGAAAATAACATTTCCAGTTTTACTTTTTATTGTCAGCTGAAGCAATGTTCTTTGGAAGTTTAACAAAGCTCCCGGCTGTCTTGTAATGTCGGCGTCCAAACGTCCCCACAGTCTGCGTCTTTTAGGAAAATCTATAAAATTTTATCTTTCGCTTGTTGCTGATTACATTTCTTTGTGTATTTGTGCAGACCACTAAAATATACTTTTCATGGGATATTCGTAAAATTGGATACTAATATTATTATAACAGTCAGTCAGTTAAAATAAATCAAGAAATAATATTTCCGGGTCTTCACACCAAGTTGTTAATTAAACTGCAAGTCTTTGCTACCCATTATACTCAAGATCTATTTCAGGTTCCACATTACACATGTCGATTGTACGCCCCGGCTATTTACGACTTATTACATGTGTTCTATAAGTACTACAAACGACATACATGTACAGTCTGAAATACATACAGACGGAGAGCCTCATTGGTAGACAGTCATCATCATCATCCACTTCCCGACTTCGACCACTGCCGAGCCTCTCTTTGCTTGTGCCAATCCAACAATTTTCTTGTGCCAATTGGCAGCCATAACTCGTATTCTTCAAATTCATGCGATTGTCGTCTATAGAGGTGCAAATCGTAGCGTCTTCACTCGTCGGTCGTCTCCGTAAGTCGTCTTCGCCGGCTTGCTCTCGAGCGTCAGGTGAATCGTTCGTTTTCATCTCGCCTTGTATTATGCTAATCAGCCTCACTTTGCGAATAGAATGAAATTTAATTTCTCCGCAAAGTCCGCCCGTTTAGAAGTTTCTTTTTCTCAGAGTTATTCAAATAGGCACTCGGTGATTAATTTTTGGAACTCATTCTCAGTTTCATTGAATGAAACAAGTTTAATTAACAAGTTCAGTGTCGGGACTTCGCATAAGTATTATAACTGTTGGAGTATAGCCATGTTCCGAGTAACTGAGAAGTCTCGCTTACAAATATTTGATATAGAAAGGCTAAAGTTTGCTTTTAAGTAACTCAATAGGGATGTAATTATATTTCCGGAATAGTACATAGACGCTTTTAACGTTTTGAAGAAAACTAAAATTAATGATTCATAATTTCCGGGAAGCTGAAAAGTTCTTAAAAGGAAAGTTTTCTAAGTAAATATTAAGACATTTAAGATGAGCCGCCATCATCAATTTCGTTGAAAGCCGTTATAATACTAAGACTTAATAAACAATCCACTTCAAAGAAATAGCTCAACAGATTGAAACCCACGACCTCTCTATCGGCATTCCAAACCATTTTTAGGCCAGTGTCGCTTTTTAATTAACGGCTAATAACTTAGTTACAATTAGGTCAAGAAATATGTACTGACAAATTGTCGACAAAAAACTTTGAAGTAATTTTAAGTTATTAGTAAATCTAAGTTGTCGCATTGTATCGCATGTTTTTTTTTATTATTTCATTAGTATTATTTGTCAAGGATTTCTTCTTATTATGCCTGCTATTAGTATCGTAGTAATTGAATTCTATTATGTGATATATCCTATTGAAGTAATTACTCTTTTATGAAAAAATGTGTTAATTTAATTTACTTGACGTCAAACGGAACTGGTCCAGTCTCGATGGCGGGTAGTAGGTTGGTTTGTATCCATTATCGTCATCAGGCCGATGGATCCAATTGATCAATAACCTGCATGATTGGCAGCAATTCCGTCCTGTAGTTAGTCCGCCGTAACAATATATGTATTGTGATCACCAGTCTCTTTGCCATGTGTGGTGATTGCACCAATCGTCGTAGAGACGCCAGCACAAGCCACAACAATCTGTCAAATTTCTTTAATAGATTTATTTTTCTGTATCGCTGAAATGTTAGGTTCAAGGTTGATTGCGAAAATTTTACTGTTTCGGGTAGCTTGATGTGCTGGCATCTGTACCTCAGTAGACGGGGGTCCTATATGAATGATTCTCATATGATTTGACCAGTATGATTGTATGGACTTTAAAAGAGACTTTGACCTCTGAGTTTGTTTCGGTGTTTCTTCTCAGGGTAGCCAGCTAGGAAACACCGGGCTCATCTAGTTTAAAAATGAACAAAAAAGATTGACGTGTACAAGTGTTATGTTTAACCTACTTACAAAATAAATATAATTTTTCATTTAATGTTCTGTTGTCCATAGACTAAAAACGTGACGTGACGTGTGAGTAGGTTGGTGGCTAGATTTGTGCTCGGTTAATGGCAATAGACTCATCTTAAATGTAACTGTCGTATGTATGCTATAGGCAAACCCTTCGGTGAAGACAGACGTCATATTATTGTTACTGTGTTCTGTTTTGTCTGTGGTGTGACCAGAGACTCGTTTTATTAATGTCCGGTCCTGACATGGGCTGATAGTGATGCGTTTTTATTTAGTTTTGTTATACTTCTAGTTGATAAGTTTTTTATCTTTAAGTAATTCTGTGCGTCTTTTCCGGCAGAATAAACTGATTGTTTTCATTCTTTTATTATGTTATATAATAACTTTATAACACCATCATGTTTACCCACCTCAAATCGGAATCCACTATTCCAGTACCGCTGCAAAATGTCACACAGTAAATAAACAACTGTAACTTTCTCAGCGACCTAAGTGGTAAACCTAAATAATATCACTGGCAGGACTGGTTTCTGGTGACGTCACCACGCGACAGGGTCAATCACCACTCTCTCCGCGACCTCTGACTTCTAGCATAACTCCTGCGCATCTCTGCTTACGTAACTATTACGTATCGATGCATAACGGAGATAACGCGGAAACTTATCATTTTGTTTGTTTAGAAAAATGACAACAGATCAGATGTGATCGGTTTGGGAAAGATTGGATTATTTAATCGTTGGTGAAAGTGAAAGTTATGTGTCTAATTGAGGCTATCTCATGGACTACTGAGCTGATTAGACTGTCGCCAATGGAAAGGCGAGGAAATATTTATGGTGTTAATTGTGCGTGCGTTTCTGTTATATCCCTCAAATTTACTCTTTGCTTCTCATAATTATTTGCTGTTGTACAATTTCTCTGACAACTAATTGTATGATGACGCTTGTCTACAGGCTGCCTTAAATTTATGTACCGAAAAAACACTGAAATATACCTCTAGGGTTGCGGAATTTGTTCGAAAGAGTCACCGCGGCCCTGGAACGTAAAGGGCTTTAGAAGGAACAGGGATGGTTTTTAGTCAGTAAGAGTCTGACACGACTTCCCGTTCCGCCCAGAGCGGAAGAAGTCATTTGATGATTTCCCATCCTTAAAAAAAAATGGTACTTAAATTACCTCATACTCATGTACATCTTCATTTAGAAAAGTAACTGTTTTTAAAAACTACTATGCTACTACAACTGTTATACATTATACATAAAATTGTAATGTGCAGACACAGACAACACAAGACAAGCAGATCACAGAAATGCCTACTCGTAAGTCGTAACATGATGACAATACGGATCATATTTTTACTGTTTTGCTGTCACAGAAAAAGGGAAATCTGTTTACAAAGGTACTCAAAGAAAATTACCTCTGTTATCGCATTATAAATAAATCAGCAATGGTGTTTTGGGTGACATAACTCTTAAAGCCCTCATGAGTATTCGGATAAACACCGACACGCTATTTTCCGATTTTACACTAAAATAGTGTCACGAACCTTTGTTGGGGAACGATATATCTACAGTAAATCACAGGTTTGAATGATAGTAATTTTGCAATGGCTATTAAAACACTAGTTGCTATACCTAATATCAACTATATATAATCCTCCCTTGTATTTTTAAAACACATTCATTCTTAATTCTTTATTGTACAGACGCCAGCACACCAAGCTACCAGAAACTGTCAAATTTTCCCAATCAACCTTGAACCTAATACTTTGAGGATATAGTTGAAAATCTATTAAAGAAATTTGACAGTTTGTTGTACAACAAAACAACTTATATTATAAAACAGTCATAATAAAGTCCATGTACAAAGGCGAGCTTAACTTAAAGTTGAGTTTTCACCCAGCAAACCTTTGAGTGACAGAGAGAGATCAGCATTGAGGGTAGGAACCCGTGTA
Organism: Mamestra configurata; assembly: GCA_002192655.3. Classification (NCBI taxonomy): domain Eukaryota; kingdom Metazoa; phylum Arthropoda; class Insecta; order Lepidoptera; family Noctuidae; genus Mamestra; species Mamestra configurata. The sequence goes on from NDFZ01003634.1 coordinate 15,433, forward strand.
CAAATAATATACATAAATATACCTACATACATAAATACATATCAACTAATATTATGTCATTGATCACTAAGGGCCGAAGCACACAACGTGAATTTCTAACTCCGCACATACGATCGTTACTTTCGGAACTTAGAAGAAGCAACCGCTATCGAATTCGGCAAAGATTTACTGTTGATGCACCCGTAAAATAGCCGTACGAAAAACACTTTAAAGCTTTTTATAGATGTATATGTATCACCGCAAAATTGCATACTCCGTAAGATTGTAATAAATCTTTATTAGATTATAATTTCACGATATTTAAAAAAAAATCGCTTTGTGTACAATAAATCCTATCCAAATTCAATAGTTTCCAAAATATCCGTGTCTTATAAAGAAAACTTAATTCACAATTTCACGCGATATTTTACAAACTTACGGCGTTTGCAATTTTCCGGTGACATATGCAATGGTGTTACAATTGCACCATTTCGTTGCAATGTAGACCATTCCTTAAGTGACTACTTAAGTTTCATTAAAATGTCTCCATCGCCCGATGTCTTTGAATTATTTCCCTTCTGACACACTAATTGAGTGTCGGACGTTTTATTGAAATACTAGAAAATTATACTTGCAGCAAATTACTGGTAATCGAGCATATTTAACGATTTCAATACGTGTCCCCTACATGGAATAAAATTGTTAAGCACTTATTTAAATTCAATGAATCCTTTTTATTGGTTGTGTTGCCTTTTATGGGTTGCTAAGTTCTTTCATTGATGTTTTCAAAACTAAATATAAAATGAGGTTCATGTTGTAGATTTACTTTTAAAAGGTTTTGCAATTATTTTTGATTAAATGAGGCATACCTACCACTTATATTTGAAAAAATATGTTAGGTCTTCAAAGTATTTTCTTCAAAGGATATTTTCGTAACAGGTCTACAAGAAAACTCATTCAGGTTTAAAGAAATAATATTTTATTTATGCCACTAAGCGAACGTTAACCTTTGTAACCCCTAAGGGGTTACGGGCACGACACCTTTCTTGTGCGAAACCCACTTTAAAATGCACCCTCCTAACTCATCGTGCAACCCCTCTTCTTATTAACACGATTAATATTTCATAATATAGACAGGCATTACATCATTATTGTTATTTCAATATTCATTGTGACAAGGGGGTTCTATGGTAAATGCCTATTACTCTGGCATCTATGGATGAATTGTTTATAAAGACACCAGAAGATTAGTCACAGCTAATCATGAAGCATAAATCTCTAACTGTTCATAATTCCTAAGACAGCACTATATTCTAAAAATATCTATGCAATGTATGGTCGCATATTTAATGCTATACCTGACACTATTAAAATCGTACCAGTTAATAGATTTCAAGGTACCTTAAATTATGGCCATTGGTAAGGAATTTCTACTCACTAAGCGACATATTTAATAAGATGTTGAAAAATTAATAATAATCACAATCTCCCTCGGACATAAATAATACATTTAATTTCTTGTTTTTTTTTTCATTTAATCTAATAATATGATCAATTTCTCAATTTTATTGTTATGTTTACTAATTATATCTAATTAATAATATTGTGTAACCATTAATAACTATTAACCCAAATATTTGCATGTCACACTATTATGACTAAGTGTTATGGATCTGTAGGTAATTATTTATGTTAAGAATTGAATGAAATTGTACCAACACTTATTGCGAATAAATTGAATTGAATTGTTAGAAAAAAAGTTTATCCTGCAGTTTACTAGAAATCTTGAATCGGTTGTATATTTGAAAATGGACTCATTTCATCATCATCAGTCGCAGTCCAACTTCACCTACTGCTAGGTACTGTAGTAATACAGGGTATGTGTTGTATTTCTTTTTTCAATATAAACCGATTCGATTCTTGGCTAGGAATATCGATTTTTCCAAAATCAAATGATGCAGTTTTAGTTTTCATCAAAACCGAGCTCGAGACTCCTTTCAGTGTTTATCGCTATTCCTCATAATTTCGGGTTTGGCCATCCACGCTCATTTGAGAAATTCACCCTGTATATAAGTATTAGTAAAAAAACTGTACCCAGGTCTAGTTGACCCATTACATCAAAAACGTATTGACAAAAAAAGTCTGTGAATTTTCCATAAAAATATTTCGATCCAATCCAATAAGACTGAATATAAAAGGGTTCTTTAACAATGTCTGTTAAAATTTCAACGTAATCGGTTTAGGGTGATTAATGAATAAACCTATAAAGAAACAGATTTATCTATCCACCCTCAAAGGGCTTAAGGGTTTCTTTCAACTGTCGAAATGAATTTTTAAGCCTTGACAAAAACTCCTTTGAAGCTATAAAGGCTTAGAAATAAGATTTGGAATTTCAAAAATACAAATACTAGTTTCTAAAATAAAGTTTCAAATATGAACGCTAGCGAAAATTAGAAATACCTAACAAAGCTTCTTCGAACAGTTATTTTAGGATCGTTCATGCAGATTCTGAAAAATAAAATATTTCACAAAGCGATTGTTATCTCATCACCAATGATCGGATAATCGGGCGCTTATATACGTAAACTTCTTCCCGTGAAAGAATAATATGGACATTCCTTTCTGAATAAATAAGTAATCCCGGGTTCCCGGGATTGAACAATTTTGTAAATACAACTATAACAAATTTAATGAAAAAACTTTCATTGTAAATTAAAAGTTCCATTAGAATCGGCTTTTTAAATTTAAAAAAAATACAATGAGAGTTCACAACGAGTTCTAACTATATTTTGTATGCATTTTTAGCAATCTCAGGAATTTCGAACGATTCCGGGACCCGGGATTCTGAAGAGCATGTCCGTAATATACTTTCGTGGGAATAAAAGTGAAGTTGAGGTATATTAGCGCCCGATTATCTGATCACTGCTCATCACTCAATCGAAATACTGCAAATAAAAATATTATCGAGTCAGCCATGTTGGACATACAAAAACACATCCTACCTACGCCACTAGACATGTGTTTCAAACCCTATAATCAGGTCAAATACTCCGATGATTGACTATCTCTATATTATACAACCAAATGACAGTTACCACCAAACATTCTTGACAAGCCACTTTCAACTCTATTTATTTCGCAAATATTATCGTTTATCTTTCCCTTGATTACACAATAGTTAAGCATCATAATACCACCGGAGGTATCTTCACTAGTTAATCGCTAAAGTCACAAACGCCCTGAGGCCCTGTCAGTTTAAACTGAATATTAACTTTCCCGTGAACCGTGATATACTGCGACGTGCAAAGATAATTTTGGTAAAGTGACAAAGTTAATTATCAGCGTTTATGTGAAGCGAAAATGTTTAGTGGAACCGCCCAATTTTGTGGGAGATTCTACTATGTTATGTTTTGTTTTGATGCTGAGTTATTTAGGTCGATTTTTGCATACCCCTTTTCATTTCAAGACATACATACGTCTATATTCTGAAGGAACTCCACTCGACTCAGTCACCATTGCAACTAAAAAGTACCCTAAATTAATGTCGATTAATAAAAGCTGTCAAATTGATTTGTTCGAATTGAGGAAACGATTTAGAATAGCTATAGGAGATATTTGTGACTAGTTGAACCGATCGCTATCAATTTCATAACCTAATTGACCTTAATATAGTATTATGTTAATTTTCTATTGCTTCATTAAAACAATTATGCACGAATTAAATACCTAAGCAGGTGTAATAACTAGCATGCACTGAGATATAAATCATCCACAGATATGACTTATTTGATTCAACACCAAATGCTTTATGTATCATATCTAATTACTGTTTTATTTATTACAGATAATCTGAAGTGCCATTCACGGGGTATTTTTGGTAAGTACCTCAACCAAACCATATCATGTTTTTGCGCTTTAATATAAACCAAGTCAACCTCCATCTTAGTCATAATTTCCCAAACGCAACTACCAAGTCTAAGCCCGACTTTCAACTAAACAAAACCCAAAGTTATTAACGGTTGGTCTTACCTTTAACCAACTCTCAAATTAGCTACCAACAGTAGCTGAAACGTCATGTTTAAAAGGCAAAAATGACGAAGATATGTGCATGACGTACATGAGATAGATACGTTATTGAGACCGGCCGTTAACCTTTTTGACAGCACAATTCAAAACAAACTGGCGATAACCAAAAGAAAAAAAGAAAAAGGAACACGGATGGGTTTTAGTCAGTAAGAGTCTGACACGCCCTTCCACTCCACCCAGAGTGGAAGAAGTCATTTGATGATTTCCCATCCTTAAATAAAAAAGCAATCAAAAAAGGAGACACGAAAAACATTGACCATTTCGTAGTACCAATCTAAAAGTCGCCAAATGAAACGTTCGAGATACAAAACCAACATTGAGTCCACATAATTAATGGCAGCAAGGTGGGTGTCCCAGTTAGAACTAGCGTGTCTTATTTAATTTGGCACGAGCTACATCGGAAACTATCGACCCTCCGGCGCCGGTGGCCGGCGGAAATCAAACTAATCGATTTTCATTTCGCCGACAGGAAATTAAATCCTTTGAGAGTCGTTCTCGATAACGGATTTCAGCTAAGCACGACACGTGTTCGGCTATTCGAACTTCCAACGGGTTCTTTTTTAATATTAACCCGTTTCTACGACTTCATTATTACACTGAACCCGTTTAAGCTTTCCGTGGAATTGGATTTCATAAATTATTTCGTTAATTCCACCGGTAATGACTGCAGAGAACTATATTTTTCGTTTTATAAAGCAATGTTAATAATTATTTATTTTGTTACGAGAATTCGTTTGCGTTTAACATATATTATGCTGCTGTTTTCATAAAACGAATTCATACAAAGTATTACCTGAAAAGAGGGTCATTATATAACTAACCTACGAATAACTTCTACTACGGGACCAAACCAAAAATCGCGAAAAAAAATCGACAGCCCCATAAATGTATGTGTACATAGCTCTTCAAAATATACTGAATAGCTATCATGTTTAAAATGTAAGTACTCTAAAAAAATACAAAATGCCGATCATACAACGATAAGCCGCCATTTTTTCTATCACCTCAATTTAAATAGATTCCGTGGCTTAGAAACGGATTTGAATCGAAATCGAATTCAAATCAGTTAATTCCGAGAAACTGTGTGATCTTTAACCCGACACGTAACTATCAGACGTGGCTTTGAGTGCCGCCTTATATTACTTTGTTTGGTTTCGATTTGCCTGGAATTATTACCTACAATTCCGTGAAAAAAATGGTAAACAAAATATAAGAAGTGTATTACTAAGCTATGCAAAAGGTGTTTCATATACTTAAAGTAAATAGTGCGTGAATCAATTTGACTGATCGTTTCACAAAAACAGTTCTTCGACTTGCAGTAAAAACTTAATAAGCCGTTACTACATAGAATAAGTACCAAGTTGAGAGGCTAACTATACATTGACAGGCTGAATTGCGTGTCTAAGCAATTGGGGTTTTTCAACAATTTATTGGTTGCACTATTTTTTGCCTCATAAATCAATCTGCAATTTCAATGGATGAATACCAGATAAAAAGTTCTAGAAATACCTAATCTAATTATTTTTCCGGATCACAACATGACCTAGATTTTGATTGACAAGTTTTTGTAATCCATAAAAAGTCTATTGAAAATGTTTATTAAATTATATTTTCTGGTCTCTTTACATAATATTTTCATCACGGTACAATTCCGCCTGTATTTTCGTGTAGTAAAATATAATATTGCTGTTCATAAGCTAAGATCCTTTTTCGTGCTCAAAGAATGTCGACGCAGGCAAAAAAAATCTCATCAAGCAAAATTGCGATTTTTCTTTTACGGCGAAACTATACCTCGTTCGTAAAAAATTGAGATCAAAGCATAAAAGCTGCTTCTACCCGGAACGGAGTAAAGCACAAGAGAACGAACTATTATTAGCTATGGAACATTTTTCATTAAACCAAAATATTGCAGGATGGTTTTAATAATATTTTTTAGCTTCGTTATTATTTTTAAGATAGATAGGAACAAAACTATATGGCGTATTCATTAAAAAGTAACCACATTTTAATAAGAAACACTAATTGGTAAATTATTTATAAAACATTTCTTTAGAAAATTTGAATCGGTATTAGAGATTGTTTTATGAGTAAGCCTGAAAAGGCCAGGCGTCTTTTGGAGATTTCACCACCGAAAAAAATGGTCAGTTTTGAATTAGGAATCCGAGATAAAACTTTTTAACAACTTGCGAAAATTAGGTACTGACAATAGAAGTTCCACCTACAACAAACAGCAAACAACAGTATATAGCAACAATAATAAAACCCGAGTAGGTCTGTTTAATTATACTTTAGTCACAACAAATGAGTGTAATTCAGTCTTGTAATAAGACAACCACTAGACTACGAAATAATTGAAATCTATTCCTCTGACTGTTGTTGTCACGTAAGAAGAATTTAATCAAATATTTTTGTATAGTTGTGTGTTTGAACTGCACTTGAGAATTCTTTTTATTAACATTTGAAGTAAAAGTCAAAGTCAAAACGTTTATTTCAATTAAGCCATTAAACGGCACTTTTGAACGTCATCATTTNTGAAGTAAAAGTCAAAGTCAAAAAGTTTATTTCAATTAAGCCATTAAACGGCACTTTTGAACGTCATCATTAACAGTTCAGTAAAATAAATTATTACATTAATAAAGTGACTCTACTGTCCATTCGGAAAGGTAGATTCTTATGGAGAAGAACGGACAAGAAACTCCATAGTTACTCTTTTCAAATAATGGTTTTACAAAATTTGGTATACAAAAATTAATTTAATATTATGTGAGGACGATGCACCCAGAGTATGCTACTTATAGGAACAAAGTATTACCAGCAGAGGTAAACTTATTCATTTTCTAAATCTAGCTTTTGAACGCGGCTTTGCTCGCGATAAAGTAGCCCATATCGTCTCTATGGTTTCGCCTATCTTAGTACCAAAAACAGCAATATCGGGTAACGAAAAAAAAAACACTTTCTTATTTCTATTAGAAGTTAGGATTAGGTAAACTCAATGTTGATTTTCTAGCCATCTATTAATGAAATTAAGCAAGATCATATTAAGAATAAGCTCTAATCTGAAGACCTACACAAAATGACAATCTTTGTAGATCATATACAGCATGTGGCAATGACATATCGGTAGCGCATGGCACTCCCATATATTTCGTAAATATTATTCTTACTATTTCTTTTCTCAAATAAGCGATCCCTTCAGACGTCAACCAAAAAACTTGTTAGACAAGACGTGTGACTCATGTCACGCACTACATCAAAACATCTGCAACATACACATATTACACACTCAACCTCATCATTGTTTACAAAGATAACTCGATAAGATGTCGCACTATGACATGTACTACGTAAGAACACTTCGATCTGTCGAGAAAGCAAGGCAGCATCCCAAGGGAAATTAGGAAACGAGATATTGCTACTGACCACGTCTCGACATTGAGTCCGCAGTACCTATGTGACTGTTCACGTTTATTTTCAATTATTGGCCTGAATTATTTGACATGGAATCTTGAATGTTCTTTTTAGGGTTCCGTACCCGAAGGATAACCAGCGGAACCCTATTACTAAGCCTCCGCCGTCCGTCAGTCCGTCTGTCTGTCAGCGGGCTGTATCTCAAGAACTTTAATAGGTAGAGACTTAAAATTTTTACATAGTATGTATTTCTATTGCCGCTATAACAATAAATAATCAAATTAAATATTTTAAATTTTAAATTAAAGGGAAATTTAATTTAAAATTAAACCGAAAAAACTGTTTTTTTTGTATGGGAGCCCCATACAAAAAAAACAGTTTTTTCGGTTTATGGTACGGAACCCTTCCTGTGAGAGGCCGACTCGCACTTGGCCGTTTTTTTTGTCTTTTTCGGGCTTCAAGTATTATGAGAGACTAAGATTTTTCCCGAGGCTTCGCTCTTACAGGAATAGTGCAATTTACCGATAAACATTTGCCCGTGACAAACGAATTTTCATAATGGGATAAGTACTTTCAGAGATTACCATTTACAAATGAATAAACATATTTTACTTCTTAATTATATCACTTTTGGTTCACTTACAAGACATAGAATGTTTGGTAGGCAAGACTGTTTTCTGTTGCTTTGAAGATGATCTTATTTACTTGGATCACAACTTGCATGATAATTTAATTACTTGTCCAAAGTCAACTTTTATTTAAGTTATAAAAAATTCATGAACTAACTTGGGTTTTTTTCCCAAAGCTTTAAATAGCAGAAGCAGTAGAAATATTCAATGAACATCTGGGTACAAAAGTACCCAGATGTTCATTGAATATTTCTGACACTAATGCGAACATAAAGTCCCGAAATGAGACCACTTTTCTACATTATTTTCATACTATTTTATTTAATCCTACATTTTGACAGTTTCGTTAATAGAAAAAATGAGAAAACTGTATTACTGGTAAAACAAAAGAGAAAAATCTCGTTATTATAAAAGCGTGATACATTAATATAAAAGGCGATGTTATTATCAAAAGGCTTCCAAATATTCCATTTGGGCTTGTTCTGTTAATCTTTTGAAAGCCTACGCACGTTAACCGCGGCCCGAGGTACTGGAGTAAGGTGAAACATTTAATAATTATCCACAAAAATGTTAGCATTACCGCTGAATTAATGTCTGTGCAGAATCTCAGCAATGCCGTAATACAGTAGATTCTTATTATAATCACTGACCGTGATAATGGCCCTGATTCTGTTGTGCACAAATAAACGAAACAGTAATAAAATTATTTAAATGAATTATTGTTATCTAAACTCACGAACGCAGCATTCTTGGCGTAAAAAGAGCAGACAGAATAAGAAACGCCCAATTGCGCTCATAAACGAAGAACATAGATGGAAAAAAGGCTGCCAGGCAAAAATAGGTTTGAGCCAGTCATATACAGTGACCGCTAGACAATAATCGCCATATAGTGAGTGCTTGAGGATAAGAGGCCTAAGAAGAGGTGACAAGACAATCTAAATGCTGATTCGAGGTGGCTTAGGAAAAAAATACCTAAAAGGATTTAGGGGGAGGGGGTCCCAACAATGGAACAGTACGGGCTGAATAAAAAGTACTCGAGAATAAATCAAGAGCGAAGCGCAAAAAGGACGTCTAGATTCCATGATTGGCAATTGTTTTTAAACCGCGTTCGAAATACGGATTTGCAAACTTTCTTCATTCCTTCGTACGTACGAAATCTTATTGGCAATCAATTTTCGATCAAATCGTTCAGGTTTTACGTCACATCATTCTATGAAGTCGTGTTTCCTTATTGACAATACATTTATCAATAGAAGTAACTAAATAAGTATCTAAATAAAATGTTAAAACGTTTTTATTTCTACACGCAAACAACAACTCAAAGCACCACATTCTAAGGAGCGTCGCATTCACTTATCAATTTTATCTGTCAGTGCATATTTCATATAGTATGCGCATAATGCGTTGCATATCATTTATAATGTTGTGTTATCGCCTTTACTGCTGGAATACATCATCTACTGAAATGTGACGTTGTGGTCCAACTTCAGTTGTTTATCAATTTTATAGCAGCCAACAACACCGCACGGAAAACTACACGTCTGTCTAAAAAGTTTTTAGTGGTTCGTGTTTATTTTTGTAATATCGGTACACAACGTTTTATTACTATTTAAATAATAATTTGCATTTGATAAAGTTTATGTAATAGTTTACCAAAGGCCGAGCTAGTAAAAGGGAGACTGTTCGTAAAGGGAATCCCATATAGATTGATGGATTAAACTAAATAATTAAGGGATGAACCCTGTCAATGGTCAACGTCCAACGGCAACCAGAAGACAACCGAACCATCTGTTAATTCTCCGTACAAATGGGGAAGATAACGGTACTAAGTACTCCTACAATATACTGCGATCCTGGTACCACAATTTAAAACGCGTTCTATGATCGGTCGCCTGACATAAATATTATATAGTGTCGCTGGCGAGCATATCCCATAAAACTTGTACAGAAAACACATCTATAAAATTGCGCTTAACTGTTTTAAACTAGAATTGTAGGAAGAATTTATGTGAGTTGAGAAAGTTGGTAATATAGACGCAGGCAATCTGGAACGTAGTTTTACAAGCATTAAGGTAAAATAACCGCAACCAATTTGAAATACAGTGTACAATGAGAGAATTAAGAAATAGTATTAGCGCAGCTGCTTCACAAAGAATTTATGGATGAATAAGGATTCTTAAAAAAATATATTCTTTGTTTTAAAATAAATTATGGCTAATGATGTGTGCTCTTAGTACTATACAATTTCTAGTTGTTCATTCTCATGAAAATTTTCAATTATAATTATGTCTTTGGTTAAGAACCCATGTTTTGCGTGACCTATTGATTGATGTTTCAAAACAAAGAGTTTACCGATTCACATGAAATCAAGAAAAAGTAAAAAAAAGACTGGCGACCCAGAAACGGCAATACATTACCCACCTGTTGGTTATCCCAGCACAGTTAAACTTGGCGAAGTCTTATTTCATTAAAACATCTTCTTATTAATTTATTAAACAATTCTATCTGCCTTTACTTTATTAAGGCGATACATGAATTACCTACAGTATTTCATTCTTGAGGTATTCAAGGTTGAATAAAAATAATAAACGATTCTTTTCTTTCATTCATTCATTATGAATGGTTATGTAAGTAAAGGCAACAAATACTGACAACGATAAGCACTTACAACTGTCAGAATGCAATATGTAAATTGATATTTAATTTACAGAAGCTTGATAATAATTTTAAGATACCTAGTACATAAATCACACGTTTTCCTTATATTAAGTAGAATATTCAGAACGCTATATGCTATGTTTAAGGTTGCGCATTTTGTAGATATTAATGATACAAAAATATCAAAAGCTATAAAAGCTTTTATAATCTGAAAATTACCTAAATTATTTAATTGATTTAACTTCTAATCCGAATACAAAAACCATCGATTTGAAAAAGAAATACGTTGATACAAAACAAATCATTTTGAAATTAGAATTTCAAAAGGGTCGAAACATTGTGAGCTACAAAATATTGCATAATCATCACATATTTTATGCCCGATTCATAAATTAATGTTGTTCCCCAAATCCGAGGCAGTGGCTTTCACATCACGCGCAAGTCAACAAGGGCTGAAAGGAGGAAAATGTATATTTTTTTCATCGTGCAGGTACGGGCACAGAACAAAAATGATTTATTATGTTTGAACATCCGTGTAAACGTACTTAATATTACATTAGCGCTAAGTTGACAACGTTTTAAATGTTTTCGTCGCTCTTAAGTACATTACAATTGTATTTTTTTGTGCTTTTCGACCTTTAAGGTAAGAAGATTAAAAAGCGCTTTTGTAATTTCATTGTTTTTTATTTGTGAAAATAAACATATTAGTTTTGTTGTAAATAAATCGTGTTATTTTAAACAGAATGGCAATACTAACAGGATTAACTACGACNTAGCGCTTTTGTAATTTTTTTGTTTTTTTTATTTGTGAAATAAACATATTCGTTTTGTTGTAAATAAATCGTGTTATTTTAAACAGAATGGCAATACTAACAGGATTAACTACGACCATATTTTTAGCACAAAATATATTTTATCATACGCCATATGGCTTCAAATATAATGCGGTGGACACGAGTATGTCCATTTAAAAATTGAGCGGTAAAGGCGAGGTCACACAAAACGGTCCTAGGAGCAAACGGGTCGAGGGTTCCGTCTCAATACCATACACGGAAATTGCAAGTGACAATCCGAATACGGACGACGCGTTTTCGAGTCTATTCGGCTTTTAATCTTGATAACAAATATAGAAGAGCTTGCCATCGAAATATCGTCTTAAAGCTGAAATTTCATATTTTGTAGTTTATTGAAAGAGTCAGTTTATCGAATGCTGAATTCAGTTGTTTCTTGCAATGTACAAACGTTAGAAATAAAATGTTGATTTCAAACTCGATAAACCTAAATCCCCAAGTAATATAGGTAGGTACTACTACCTGCAAGATTGGACATCATCACAGAAGACACACAAACTTAACCCTCATTAAAGTAGAATCCTAAAGACAGACCAAGCGATACTAACACTAAATTCTAATACAGTTCTCCACGACTACGTATATTGTTGCATAGAAGCNAATAAAATGTTGATTTCAAACTCGATAAACCTAAATCCCCAAGTAATATAGGTAGGTACTACTACCTGCAAGATTGGACATCATCACAGAAGACACACAAACTTAACCCTCATTAAAGCAGAATCCTAAAGACAAGCGATACTAACACTAAATTCTAATACAGTTCTCCACGACTACGTATATTGTTGCATAGAAGCCGAGCATTAACTAAACATACCATCATATCCATGGCTTAAGGGCCTCTTTGCGTCACATCATTATAATAGTTGGGCTTTTACGGTCCTCGGGTACCCGAGGAACTTTTTCGACGGCACAAAGNCAGAATCCTAAAGACAAGCGATACTAACACTAAATTCTAATACAGTTCTCCACGACTACGTATATTGTTGCATAGAAGCCGAGCATTAACTAAACATACCATCATATCCATGGCTTAAGGGCCTCTTTGCGTCACATCATTATAATAGTTGGGCTTTTACGGTCCTCGGGTACCCGAGGAACTTTTTCGACGGCACAAAGTTGGAGTCGACAGATGCCTTTGTTCGCTTTTATATCTCTAGCGCTACGCTTTTGAGGGAACAAGGTGCTAACACTGTGTTTTGTTTTTAATAAAGGTACCTATTAGGTTTGGCAAACTCACACTTATTAAAAAACTACATTATTAAACAAAGCTACATTAAAATTTGTTATTAAATAATTTTAAATAGTGATTCGCAGATTTTTTTTTTCAATCTGTCTTACAGTATTTGAATTTAGAATCTGCTAATCATATTTAAAAANTCTAACACTGTGTTTTGTTTTTAATAAAGGTACCTATTAGGTTTGGCAAACTCACACTTATTAAAAAACTACATTATTAAACAAAGCTACATTAAAGTTTGTTATTAAATAATTTTAAATAGTGATTCGCAGATTTTTTTTTTCAATCTGTCTTACAGTATTTGAATTTAGAATCTGCTAATCATATTTAAAAATCATATTTTTTGTGAACAAACCTAATCATGTTTCAATTACTTACATACTTGTATGTTTGTTTGTTTATATTATATCACATGCTAATAAATTTAAATGGGCTTGCATAATAAATATCTTGTATGACTTAACATATCAACATTTATGNTACATACTTGTATGTTTGTTTGTTTATATTATATCACATGCTAATAAATTTAAATGGGCTTGCATAATAAATATCTTGTATGACTTAACATATCAACATTTATGAAAGAATAATCAAAAACGAATTTTAAATGCAGTCTAGCGATCTTAAAATTCACAACGCAACTATTTAAATATGTGTATAGTTTCTCTCTAAAAACCATTAGATATTACGACTATTACCTAACAACAAGTCATCCACTAATTAATTAAACAATATTGATAAATATAATTGGCCTGTTAGTACACACTATACGGTTTCAAATACAGGAAACAAATATTACATAAACTGGAAAGTGACGAAAATCCTCCAATTATTCGTGTAACGTGCAATACACCGGCAAAAATGTAGTTTTACCAGCAAGTGGAGTGTAACGAAGTGAGGAACGCCTTGAAATTCCACTAATTAATACGGTGTAGCATGCTGAGAACTGAATTAATTGAAGATTTTTTGTCTGAATATGGTGCGGCGATGGCCACACACGTCCAGAGGAATAAAGTAGTTATCCGCTAATCAAATCACCTTCAATTAGTCCTTACATATCGACCCTATGTTGTGATTTACGATGTATATGTTTTAGTTCATATCTGATATAAAAAATTGGTTGTCTGTAAAGTCGGTTTACAGACGATAGTTTAACGTGACAGCGTCATAACAAAACATTGATGAAATGATCGTAACGTTACAATAACGTCATCCTTTTTCGTGCGTGCAGCTGGCGTTCATCGATTTATTAGACGTTGTCACGTCAAAAATACTGGTATTCAGCTGAATTCGGTTTGGCTGTAAGCCGATCCCAATATACTTGAGAAAAGTATGGGTACATGTTGAGGTTCATGATGTCATTGTTACATAAGAAAAAGAAAGAAGTGTACAGAGCTTTAGATGTGAGTCGCCGCTATTCATTTTCTGTCATCAGCTGGTGACGGACTGGTTACATCACGCTAGTACGCACATTTCCAATATTAAACATAATAACCGTTACAATTTTACTTTTCACACAAGACGCAAAATGTTTTGTCATTAAAACTACGGCTAGTTACCTTGCATAATAACGTCTTAAAACATTCTTCGCTTAACACACATTTAGTGCTAAACAAAAAAGTATTTGCATAAATACAAAACTGGTGTTAGTTACAATGAAATGAGAACAAATACATCGTTAGAAAAGTTTGGAGAAAGTGAAATGTTCATTATACGTAATCATGGATGTGACAAACTCGTACGCAAATGTCATTATGTGCGTCTTTAACGGAATGACGGGACATAAGTGAACGCTTTCACCCATAGACGTTGACATCCGAAGAAAACAAACTTAGCTTGCGTTGCGAGACCATTTACGTACAGCTTTTTGGTAATTCTTTTGCGTAAATAAAGCAGCAAGATTCATTGCAATCCTCGTTTAAGAATAAAGTGAAATACTGCAGATAGCAACACTAATAGCTTAGTAAATTATGAGCTGCAACAACCTTAGGAACAAAGGGATTTGACCTAAGAGTTTGAACTTTATAAAGAGCTTAAAGCGTGAAGACACACCCAAGTGTGAAGCAACAACTCAGGATAATTCGCTCAAGATGCAACGTACACTGAATATGTCACCTGTGGTCACATAAACTCGAGAACTTTAAAAAGTAAAAGTGTCACTTGCAAAACTAGCTGTACTCGTAGAATGAGAACAATTTATGTATTACACAAATCACTGTAGTAGGTAATATAATAAAACATAATGTGTAAGACCGTTGTGAACGTCGTTGAGACTGTTCATATAAAATAGTTAAGAAACTTCGCAAACAGTCAAGTGGGTATAATGCTTCGTAGAAAAAGAATAAATATAATTTCAAAACATCGTCGCGGACGGCGGTGGCGTAAAAGACAAAACAAATTCTGATTCTCAATGCTTAGCAATGAAATTAATTGCATAAAACTTTGCACAGCTATTAGAAGTAAAAATAAAGAATAATAAATTTCACGGTTGATAACCATATCGAATGAATTTCTTCGCTGCAAACAAATAATATAACGAAGCATCTCTAGTTTACATATTTAAATTATTATGTAAAGAACCAGAGCGATAAAGTATGTTTTATTTATGAATTCGCGAAATTTTCGTAACTTGTGCGTGCATTGTTTTATGTAATGAATAGGTATCACACAAAATGGTAGACTCTAACTAAACACTACTCTAATTTCATAATTGGAACTTGCTTAACAAGCCTCAGTTAAAAATTCCCAGAAACAATGTCTTACTGCAACTTCTGTACCGTCTCTTTGAAAATATCCTCAAAATCGTGTAATTAATATTCAGGGGACATTGTGGGTCAATGTCTAAGAGACATGGGTGACGAATCACTTCGCTGACCTCTTTTTATCTTACACTCGGTGATCATGTACCCATTTACGCACGACCACATACTGAGTCCTTGTAAAATGTGATGGACCTTCCTGATGTACGAGTGAGTTGAGCTCACTCAGATGTATCACCGAAATAATGAGGTTGGTTATCTCCCTATCTTTTTTTTTAACTTCGTTACCATAGACTAATGCTAGAGATAATAGAAATTCTGTATGTATATAATTTTATTCGTTTGTTTTGAAGGGGGAATGTCTAGAAGTACTGATCCGATTATGAAATTCTTTCACTGACAGAAAGTTACTCTACAATGTGGAGATATCGATACGGCAATAAAGAAAAACATTGGCAATACCGGTTCGTAGAAATATTTTAAACTATTATAAAAACTGTCACTGAAATTAAAAATAAACTTTCCAATTACATAAAATGACAAATAATCTAGTTAAGGATAGTGACAACTATTCTGAGCAGTCTGTTGCAGTTAGTGACATCAAATCTGTGATAAAAGACAACATACTCGTATAAACTAGTATTGCCAGAGTTTTGATTTATTGTCGTATCGTCGTCTCCACCCTGTATACCTGAGTGCCTTAGGCTAATTTAGCTTAGCATAAGCTAGTTTACATAACTGTAAAGTAATAACTAGCTAATTATATCGTAAAATATTATTGTAAGTGCTTATAAAAAAAACAACAGCCACTTGCATAATGCAATGTTATCATTATAAAACAAAGTTTTTTGCTAGTTCTGTTAAGCACATAATCATAACGATTATTTATCATAAAATATTGATCAAATGCAAACATTTGACAATCAACATTTGAAAGTTCTTAATTGTCAGACATTGACGAATGTCTAATTTTTTTATGAGACATTTAGTGAAATCGTTATCGTTGCGGTTTATTTGTGACATGTTACATGACTTAGGTACATAATGTGGTTGACAACTTGCACGCACGTTGTGGGAATAGATTTACTGATAAGAATGACTCATTCTGAAATGTAGCAATTTAAAATGTAAGCATTTAGATTTCCACAAACAAGTGCGTCGCGAGAATGCTGTGCACAAACGGGCTTTAAAAGAAATATTTATAGTTAGAGCAATTCTTTCTTATGATAAAATCGCGTCGTTTCATCGTTGCCACTTTGTCGCATTATATACTTATCTGTTGGACCTCTAGTATTATACTATCTGTAACCTTACTAATTACTTACGTTAGGTTAGATTCGGTTTGTTGTTGTTGTTAGGGTTAAGTCATAAAGAAGTAGATCTTTTTATG